>VNJS01010107.1:0-56639 GCA_008042575.1 Drosophila watanabei | reverse complement strand
ATCAAGACAATTGTCCGTCGTCCTCCAAATACAGAGTACCACCCAAACCAGACGCTGAAGACATTAAAGCACGGTGACTTTAACATCATGAAATGGGCATGCTTTTCATTCAACGATGTAGGTCCTGTACAGATGATCGTGGGATCATGGACCAATATTTTTATGTTAAAATATTAAAAACTGTCATGCAGCAATATTTTAAGGAAGATATGCCATGAATTTGGACATTTCAGCAGGACAATGATCCTAAAAATACCAGCAAGGTGGCCAGGGAGTGGTTTAGTACAGAAAACATTAGTGTAATGCCATGTCCATGCGTAGTCACCGGATTTAAATTTAATTAAAAACTTATGGGAGACATAAAGCGCTATGTATCTAAGAAGTTCCAGACTTCTAAGCCACAACATTGGCACTTTGTGTAGGAGGAATGGGGTCAGATTCCCCTCAAGCGTTGTTAGGATCTGGTGGACTCCACGCCACGTAGGTTCGAGGCTGTAATAGCTAATTAAGGCTATTCAACAACAAGCCGAATTGTATTTCAGTGGGATTCGGTTTTTCTAAGATATTTTAAAGTTTATTACATTTTTTTGGTAAAAGCTTACCTTGACTGCTATTTCAATGAACAGCAGAATTCATGCGTTTTTATTTGTTTTTATCTATATCTTCCAAAATGTTTAAGTTACCCAAAATAAATAATTGTTGTATTATTTATAGGTAAATACACTAAACATTTATGGGAAAACTTTTTATCAAAGTAGTGTTTGTAACAGTGTTTTTCAATCTTAAACGTGAAGGTCGTAAGCACTGCTATTTCAGTGAACACAGCTGTATATATGAAATCATATATTATCTAAGTGTTGAATCCGCGTGTGCGACAACGACCCTGATTGTGCACATTTGCGGCCGCCCCTGAGGAGGCAAGGCAAGGAGTGGGACCTCTCCCCTCGAGTGACACCCTCGTCGGCGCTTTGTTAACAACAAACGACGACAGATACCGGCTGGTGGCTGATATATAGCAGTTGGTGGCATAGTTCGAGGCGATCAGCTGCAGGCTCAAGGACAATCGAATCAATCAGCGATGTCCCTGCGCCACTGCGCTTACATAACCAGCCACATATTGATTTTGTGTCCGCTTTGTGCATACTGCACTGAAATGAAGCCACTGGGGATGTTCATTTTTCCATCTATCCCTTTTCCGCCTCTCCCTTTCGGTAGTGGGAATCGATTTCGATGTCAAAGGGCCCCCATGTGTGGAGTTGTTTACTGTGAACAGGCAACGGAGTGAGCGGGGAAATTCCAGTCCCAAGTAGTCGACGTCCCAGAGTTGAGCCAGACACCCGTATAGTCTCTGTACATAGCACTGCTCTTGAAAATCTGAAAAACTTGAAAATTGAGATGGAAGAAGTGACACATGAAGAGCAGGAAATGCTTATGGACGCATTCAAAATCATGGACAAAGAAAACGAGGGAGCTATCACCTCCAAGGAGCTGGCAGTGGTAATTCGCGCCCTCGGCCGCCAGCCCACCGACAACGAGGTGCAGTCCATGATCAACGAGGTGGACGCGGAGGGGAACGGGTCCATTGAGGCTCCTGAATTCTGTGCCGTCATTCTGCGCCAGATGCGCGACACCAATCACGAGGACGAACTGCGTGATAGCTTCCGGGTATTCGACAAGGAGAACCAGGGATACATAACCATCACCGAGGTGCAGAATATCATGACCGCACTCGGATTTAAAGTGTCTGACGAAGAGCTAGAGGAAAATTTTCGCGAGTACGATTTGGATCAGGACAATCGTCTCAACTACGAAGAGTTCGTCAACATGATGACGATGAGATAGAACCTCCATTGGTAATTTCTAAACATCCTTTTTACTTGCTTTTTGAAGTCTTATCTTGCAAAATTTCTTTTAATGAGTACCTAGTAATTAGTAACGAGAAATAATTTTCCTTTTTCTTTCCCGCAGGAGGATTCCTTGACATTGCTGTCATTTTTACATTTTCAGATTTTTCTAGTCAGTTGTTAAGTTATTCAGTCTATTCTAGTTCACACTGAGACACCACCCAAAGCTCCACAAAACTATAAATAATATAAAACAAACAAAAAAAGGAATATAAATAATATAAGACATTAAAAAAAAACACATTATTAACATGAATGACTTGTCGGAGGACCAGATCCAGGAGATTCACGATGCCTTCTTCGTGTATGACAACGAGACCACCGGATGGGTGACCACCAAGCAGCTGGGAGATGTGATGCGCACTCTGGGCCAGACTCTAACGGAAGCCGAGCTCTACGCACTGGCCAGCGAAAATTGCAGTGCTCAGGGCTTGATCCACTTCAAGGACTTCCTCCCGGTGATGGCCAGGCGACTGGAGGAGCAGAACAGCGACGCCAGCCTACTGCAGGCCTTCCGGATCTTCGATCGCAACGACGTGCAGTATTTCACCATAGTGGAAGTTAAGGCAGTGATGACCAACCTGGGCGAGAAGATATCCGACAACGATCTGGCCGAAATGTTCAAGGATATCGATTTGGACAACGATGGGAAGGTCTCGTTTAACGATTTTGTAAATGCCATGCGGAGTTAAATTAAGAATTTCAAATTGAAAGACCCAAATAAACACGAACCCGAACACCTTCCTGAAAAATTACCACTTTAAGGCAGTTTTTTCCACTCTTCACTTGAAATTCTCCCCGAATTCCTCTGGCTCAGCGGTAGGCAGCGTCAGAGAGTCGCCCCAAGGAGTTGCCAGTGTGGTGACCATGTGTCTGGGCGCGTGACTCCGAAATGGTCGCAAGTGCCTAATGGCCAACGGGGTGTGGCGGTGGGTGGGAAAGGGTTGACGGAAATTAGGGAATCACTAGCCACGCGATTGCGAACATTCATAAAAAGGAGCCAAAGGCCGATTACAATGCCAGTTTAAATATTTCGCCAAGCACAGCATTCTTGGCCTCTGCCTGGGTCGGGGATGTATCTGCAAAGGAGCTTTTGGTCATCATAAAAACCCATTATGTTTAGTTCAATGCTTATCACAGTTCGCACTTCAGGTGCGATCTTATCTATTGACAAGCACACAAAAATTCAAAGTGAGTTGACTCATTTCACAACTAAATACGCACGCCTTGCAAGCCCTAACCCATAAAATGACTCATTTTAAAGCGAGTTGTAAATTTTGCAAGAAAAAGTAAACTTTTTATAACATATCCAAATAAGTATCAACAGCAGAACTTAAACAGACTCAATAACTTTGTTTGAATCAGTAGGAGGTCCCACTGCATTAAAGGACCTGTCCTAGGCTTCGGAGAAGCCAAGTATCACCTCCTTTTCGTCAGAACTTCGCTGGCATAACACCCCTTATTCTAGAGGTCCATTAACGCAAGCTTGTACTTATAGCTGCGTCCTAGCCACATGAATGAGCACATGAGGTGCTGGAGATCATCAGATTCAATTCAGTCATGTTCCTAAGAAAAACTATTTTACTCGATATTAAAATCATTTAAATATAAATAAATATAATAATAAGAAATTAAAGGAATTTTTTGGAATGAAAATTTATTTATAGAACTATTACTTACACAGAACAGAAAACAGATTTACTTATTAGCCTTTTAAACTTTGTTTTCTTCTACATAAAAAATATCGATATCGATACTTAAGGTCTTTAAATAATAATTTGGAAACAGATTATATGGAAACATACTAAGTGTGGAATTTGCGTGTACGACAACCATCCTGGTTGTGCACATTTGCGGCCGCAAAGGAGTGGGACCTCTCCCCTCGAGTGACACCCTCGTCGGCGCTTTGTTAACAACAAACGACGACAGATACCGGCTGGTGGCTGATATATAGCAGTTGGTGGTATAGTTCGAGGCGATCAGCTGCGAACTCAAGGACATTCGACATTCGAATCAATCAGCGATGTCCCTGCGCCACTGCGCTTACATAACCAGCAACATATTGATTTTGTGCCCGCTTTGTGCATATTGCGCTGAAACCAAGCCACTGGGGATGTTCATTTCTCCATCTATGCCTCTCCCTTTCGGTAGTAGGAATCGATTTCGATGTCACAGGGCCCCCATGTGTGGAGTTGTTTACTTTGAACAGGCAACAGAGTGAGCGGGGAAATTCCAATCCACATACCACAATCCATCCAATTAAACAACACACCCCGTATAGACTCTCTACACCGCACAGCAGCTCTTAAAAACCGAGATGGAGGAACTGACGGACGAGGAGCAGACCTTGCTCATGGACGCATTCAAAATCATGGACAAAGAAAACGAGGGAGCTATCACCTCCAAGGAGCTGGCAGTGGTTATACGCTCCCTCGGCCGCCAGCCCACCGACAACGAGGTGCAGTCTATGATCAACGAGGTGGATTCGGACGGGAACGGATCCATTGAGGCTCCCGAGTTCTGTGCCGGGATTCTGCGCCAGATGCGCGACACCAATCACGAGGACGAGCTGCGTGATAGCTTCCGAGTATTCGACAAGGAGAACCAAGGATACATAACCATCACCGAGGTGCAGAATGTCATGACCACGCTCGGATTTAAAGTGCCTGACGAAGAGTTAGAAGAAATTTTTCGTGAATACGATTTGGATCAAGACAATCGTCTCAATTACGAAGAGTTCGTCAACATGATGTCGATGAGATAAAATCTCCATTGGTAATTCCTAAACATCTTTTTTACTTGCTTTTTATCGTGCAATCGTGCTAAGCCCCTTTACTAAGTAACTAGTAACTAGAAATGAGTAAATAGTAATAAGTAAAGAGTAACGAAGAGTTTGTCAATATGAGAACGATCAATTGGTAATTGCTAAATTCCCTTCCTAGTTGCTTTATATCGTGCAATCATACAAAACTGCTTTAATAAGTAACTAGTAAATAGTAATGAGTAACGAGTAACGAGTAACGAGTAACGAGGAGTTCGATAGGATAACCTTCATAATAAGAATAACTATTAACGAGTTAAGGGCAATTGGTAACGAGAAATAATTTTCCTTTTCTTTCCCGCAGGAGGTTTCCTTGACATTACTGTCTTTGTTATATTTTCTATTTCATTTAGAAGGGAGTTCACTCTTAGACGTCACCCACAGCTTTGCAAAACTTCGCAAAATAATATAGAACGAAAAAAAAATCCATTATCAAGCGCCCGCGGCTTGATCCACTTTAAGGACTTCCACCAGGTGATGGCCAGGCGACTGGAGGAGCAGAACAGCGACGCCAGCCTACTACAGGCCTTCAGGATCGCAACGACTTGCACTATTTCTCCATAGTAAAAGTTAAGGCAGTGATGATCCGACAACGATCTGGCCGACATGTTCCAGGATATTGATTTGGACAACGATGGAAAGGTCACGTTTAACGATTTTGTAAATTCCGTGCGGGTCTAAATTAAGCATTTCAATTTGAAAGAGCCAAATAAACACGAACCCGAACCCGAACCCCTTCCTAAAACAAATTCCACTTTAAGGCAGTTTTTTCCACTCTACCGCGGGCTCTACTAGAATATTCCTCAGCGTCAGAGAGTCGGCAACCTCGCCCCAAGGAGATGCCAGTGTGGTGACTCCGAAATGGTCGCATGTGCCTAATGGCCAACGGGGTGTGGCGGTGGGTGGGAAAGGGTTGATGGAAATTAGGGAATCGCTAGCCACGCGATTGCAAACATTCATAAAAAAGGAACCACAAGCCGATTACGATGTCAATTTAAATATTTTGCAATATACATCATTCTCCGCTTTGCCTGCTCCTTCAACTAGGAAGGGAAGGTTACTGTAAAAAAAACTTTTGGTCAACATGAAGACTTATTATGTTAAGTTCGATGCTTATCACAAGTCGCACTTCAGATCGCACCTATCTTTAGACACAAATTTTAAGTGTTGACTCATTCCACATCTAAATAAGAGCGTGAATTGCAAATTGTCCAAGTAAATTATGACAGTAATAAATAGGGAGATTAATATAGTAAACTAAAAATTATGAACAGCAGAAATTTAAATAAACTTCTTAGTTTGAGTTCAGCAGTTCCCCCCGCGTTATAGGTGTTAGGCTTCGGAGAAGGCCTTCTTTTCGCCAGACCTCCGCTGCTTCTTTTCCTTTGCCACGCGATCATCTTCTTCGTGGTGGTCCTTTAACTCCTCCCTGTACTTGTAGCTGCGTCCCAGCCACATGAAGAGTTGCATATCCACGAGCATGAGGCTGGCGTAGAGCACAAACTCGCCGGACTGCGAGCTGGTAAACTTGAACTTGGCTATCACCACCACAATCATATTGCCAATGGCCACCGATAGCAGCCAGCAGGCCTGGATCACGCTCTTCATGCTGGGCGGTGACTGCGAGTAGGAGAACTCCAGCCCGGTCACCGAGAACATCACCTCGGCCGCCGTCATAACCACAATCTGCGGCAGCTGCCACAGTATGGACACGGCATTGGGGGCCACCACCTCGAACATGTTGTATTGGTAACCATCTCGAGCATTGCCCTCCAACAGCAGTGTGTATAGACCTCCGGGCCTGGTCTTGAAATTAGCCGCCTTTACCGCATTGATGTAAACCTCGCCCACACCGGGGGCGATCTTGTGCAGGTGGGAATCATTCCTGTTGTCCAGTGAAAGTGGTTTTGTGTGGGAGCCGGGTCCGAAGAGAAGGACAGGTCCTTCTTCAGGCGGCGTATTCAGCAGCGCTCGCAAGAGCGGAGGACTGCCTGCGCTGGAGATCATCCCCAGGCCGTCTGTAAACTCAAACAGCTTGTCGTGAGCCAGAAAGTAGCTGGTGGACTTGCCCGGCTGCAGGCGCAGCTTCCCTGTGATGGTGGAGCACTTGCCCGACGACGGCTGCGCCTTGAAGGAGTACTCCCTGGGCTCCGGCACAGGCAGCGATAGATCTGCCCACATGCCCAGGCGTTCGATGGTCCTCGCGCGCTTCGCCGAAGAAGATTGAAAGCCACTGGCAAACTCATAGCGGCAGGGCATCCCATTGTACAGACGTAGGTGGGCAGTATCCGGTTGCGTGGGCATCGCCTTGAAGGCTGCCTGTTCCATCTTCATCTCGAGGACCGCAGACAGGACGAAGCCAAGGGCAGCCATTAGTAGGCCAATGGTTAGCTTCTGCAGGTGCCTCCGGATGCCAATGGTACGGAGCAGAGGGTAAACCGCATAGTCGAAGAGCGGCAAGAAGGCCAGGATGAGCAGCGGATTGATAACCTGCATCTGATCGGGCTGTATTTGGTAGCCCAGCACCCTGCCGTCCATACGGGTGGCCTGGAAGGTCCATCGGGAGCCCTGCTGGTCGAACAACGCCCAAAAGATGGGGAAGGGCAGGTAGAGACGCAGAATCCGCACCAGGCTCTTCGTCTCCTCCACCATCCGGGCTCCCACTGTTGGCCTGGCGTAGTCCAGGAAACTCTTCTCCGGCTTTGTGAGCCGATGCTTCCTCCATCCCTTGAATGCGTCCGCAATGCACTGCGACACCCCGAAGATCATGTTGCCCGTCGGCGGCTGACGGCGATACATCCGCTTGCCGGCCATAAATATTAGCACCGAGATGATCATCAGCACGGCCGGGACACCAAAGGCCAGCGAGAAGCAGTCATCGTCTCCAAAGCAGTTGACGTCCGCTCGCAGGATCGGAGTGACCGTGGTGGATATCATGGAGCCCGCATTGATGGCAAAGTAAAAGAGCGAGAAGAACTTGGCCAGCTGCTGGGCCTGGGCGGGCAGCGTAAACTGATCGCCACCAAAGGCCGAGACACAGGGCTTAATCCCGCCAGTGCCAATGGCAATTAGCAGCAAACCGACTATAGTCACCGCCTTGGTGGGCATTCCCTCCAGCGGCATGGCGCCAAAGGACAGGACCATGGCGCCCAGACTGTAGACCATCGACAAATACAAAATCGTCTTGTACTTGCCCAGCCAGCCATCGGCGATGAGGGCTCCGATCAGGGGAAAGATGTACACCAGCATGGTAAAGGTGTGGAAGAGCACCGTGGCCGTCTCCTCGTTGTAGCCCAGCTTGTGGGTGAGATACAGCACCAGAATGGTGCGCATGCCGTAGTAGTTGAAGCGCTCGCAGAACTCATTGCTGATGATGAAGGCCACCGACTTGGGATATGCCACGGCCTTCTCCTTCACTTGCTGCAACTTCTTGGAGCTGGAACTACTTGTGCTGCTCCCAGTTGAAACCATTTTCGCAGCAACAGAGTGACAGAAAAAAACAAACAGATTTCCGAATGAAAATCTGATTTCTCCGCCACTTATAGGCACTATCATGATTATGGATTATGGTTTACTTAGAACTGAGCAACCTTCGCCTTAACGTTACGACAACCTATGCCCAACGTCAAGGTTGGAGTTTGAGAGAAATTCAGTACCACCCAATCACTGAAGCTGAAAGCAACACAACAATACAAGTAAGTTCTAAATAAGAACTAAGAACTAAATAAAACTAACTAACTCAACTTATCTTAGCAAAAATACCTATAATATGGATGAAACCCACTATACCCTAAGCGAAGACCTTATGTCGGAAATCCGCGAGGCCTTCGCTTTGTGCGATCCCGACAATTCTGGATTGATCGATTCAGATGATCTTGGAGTCGTCTTGCGCGCTCTGGGCTATAATTACACCGAAGCTGAGATCTACACAATTATGGAGGAGCTGGACGAAGACTACATTGGTAAAATAGACTTTCGCTCCTTTGTCCATTTGATGACCAAAAAGTACAAAGTATTCGAACAAAAGGAGTACTTGACGACCGCCTTCAAGGTGATTGATCGCGATGGCCTTGGCGCCATAACACATAGTAAGCTGCGCGCCATCTTCACCACCCTTGGAGAGAAAATAAGCGACGAGGATTTAGATGTTGTCTTTAGCGAGGTGGATGGCGACGGAGATGGTATCATAAATCTCCGAGATTTTCTCTCAGCTTACAAAAGCTGAATTCAGCATGCTTACATTTGTAATAAAAACAAAAAGAAAACCAAATTTGTGAGTTTGCATTGGATTAAGGGAATCAATTGATAAAGGAACTTGGAAGCATGGGTTGCTTATATTCCTAATTTGTAAAGAAAAATCAGAACGGCTAAGATATCAGTCGGTAAAAATAAGAATCGAAAGTATCTTAATTCCTTTTCTACTCGACTTCGCTCGCTTCTTCACCTATCTACATGTTTCTTTCTTGCCTTGCCTGCAATGTACATAAGCATCAGAATACACTTTTTGCTCAGCTGGGTACGATTTTCTCCAAAGTTGAGGCTCAATCGTGTTCGTCAAAGGAAGCAAAAAAACAATGTATTTTTCAAGTTTTACTAAAACAAGGAAGCCTTGACTAAACCTTCTATTAAAATTAGTTTAAAACTAACACAAACATCCCAAACCTGGGACCGAAAACAGCACACACTGAACACCATAAAAATATTCAAAAATAACTATAAATAAAATACAAAAAAAGATAAAATAAACACAAAGAAAAACATGGACAAGAAAAACGAAGATGAAGGAGGAACTAAGATTCACGATCTGACCGAGGAGCAAGTTCAAGAGATCCGCGGAGTCTTGAAAAAGTACGGAAGCCGCCAGTTTGGAGGTATATCTCGGTTAGACGCTGGCGAGGCAATGTATGACCTGGGAATATTTCGCACAGAGGCCGAGGTCTCGCATTTGTTCGATGAATTTAGTTCGGAGAACGAAGATCCAATAATTACTGAAGAGTACTTCCTTCACGTCATGACGAAGCTCTACCAGCACCTGTATGACATGGAATCCCTGACCGAAGCCTTCAAAGTCTTCGACGTAGATCAGAAGGGCTCCTTTAAGCTCACCGATCTGCGGACCGTTGCGGGAACTTTGGGTGTCAAGTTCACCGATGAGGAGGCCGACGATATGTTCCAGGAAATGGACTTGGATCACGATGGAAAGATTAGTTATGATGAGTTCGTGCGTGCGTTTTTAACGCCCTGACTTTACCATCTTAACATTTCATCCTCTTTTCACACACAACATTTAAGAAACGTTCACGAATATACTTAATAATAATTGTACAATACAAGCTCTCTGTTAAAAGTTATTCATTTCTAAGGCCCCTTACTCAGCGAGCTTAAATTACATAAACTTCTACAATTTATTCAGGTTAATCAAATGTCACGGGGTCGGTCGATCCATCGCTAGCCAGCGCCCCGTATGGATAATTTAAATAGATTATCGTCCAGCCGTAGTTTAATTGTATTACTCTGCATGTGAGGGACCCCGGCGAAACGACAATCAACCGTCGCGACGGCTGTCCGGGCAATATGGCAATCAATAGCTAGGAGTAACGGGTAACTATATGAAATATATTGGTAATCGCTGTGCAAACACATTGATAAAGGTCTCTCTCTCTCTCTCGGCCAATTTAAGTCATTGATTAGTGTCATCCATTGACACAAATGGTCTGAAAAGGGTTCTAAAGAATATCAGGATATAATTCCATAATTGGTTTATCAGTTTTTGTTTTGTAAAAGCCATTAAGGTAAAACAGTTTTTTGCTGTAAACAAATTATTGGTTCAAACTTTAAAGCCTTCAAGCAGCTGTTCCATTCCCATGGAAATTGTCGGGTTAGCTTGATAATAATAAACCTGCGTTTGCCATACGTTTTTTTCTATTTAAAAATAAACTTTCCCCAGACAAGGGGACTCATTGTGGGTAAATATTAATTATATATTTAGAGATAAAGGCAGTACGTCTTCCAGTCGGTTTGATATTGTTATAATCTTCCCACAGCCGATGCATAATATGCAACTTCTTGCGTGGAATATATACTTAATTGTAGATAAGAGTGTTGCTTGACAGCTCTCCTTTCCCGGACAATTGATGGAAGTCTTAATGCGTCACTCACTTCAGTTGCCAGTTTACATATATTATTGCTTACATCTGTATTAAGTATTGAATTGAACACATAAGCGTAACTCAAGTTAGGCAGTTACTCGAGTATTCGCAAAACCAGTTTAGTGAAAAATGCAATATGGTCTAATAACACGGAAAACGATGCCTCATTGCCTCGGCTCACTGTTGTTGCAGTTGTGGGAACGAGTTTAAACCAAGTCTAAAATGTGGGTCTTGTTTTATTTGGGCTCTGATTTTTGGAAGATAACCTGATCCCTATCAAAACAGCGGTATCATTCATTAATGCTGCCATTATCTCTGTTTACCATGATACCGAAATTGTACGTTTTGCCCGAATAAGATAAGAGAAAACAAGTTGTAAACGGCGAGGCAAAGACTCTTGGTTTTTACGAGCCCATTAAATTAGCTTTTATGTGCGTACGTGATGGGTAGGGAATCGTCGTCTGTTCAATTTATCAGACGGTGTAAAGTGATGAATGTGTGTGTACTCCCATGATAATTTAACATATTTAACGTTGACCCCAGGTCACAGGACAAACAGTGGTTAACCAAAGCTGCCCACGCTTGGCAACCGGCAATCGGACTCTGTCTCTGTCTCCGGCCGGAATCTAATTGGTGTAAACAGTAAACGTTTTTGGCATGCGAAACGCAAACAAAGCTGAGTAAACACACTGCCAACATTGCCCATAGATTTGTGCTCAAGCTGAACCTGAACCTGAACATCCGCTCCTTCCCTCAAACGGATGACTTTCGATTTAGTGCCGGCCTGTTTGTCTTGGCCAAACGTGGCAGCAGACTGCCTGGCGTATCTAGTTCTTGGACGTGCTTCAATTTGGCTAAAAGCCTAAAGTGCCCCCATGTGTGTGGGCGTGGCTGGGGCGGACACACACACACAGTTCAAGGCCAAGTGTGATGATGCCAACTAAATTGGAGACGCTGCCAAAAGCAATTGACTCCGGCGGGCGTCTGATATGGAGAGCCATCCATCAGCATTAGCCTACCGGCTGATAATAAAAACCATGAATCATACCTCGTACTATATATGTTGCCTTCATAAATCAATTAGATTCCCATTTGATTTCCCAAGCTCCAAACGCCACGTGAAACTTGCCGCCGTGTGCATTTCGTATCGAAAGATAGGAGCCCCCAAATTGAATTTAAGAAGTGCACGGCGGGGCTTTATGTTTGCTCCAGTTATCTGTGACACTTTCAACGGGCCAGCGCCAGATAGGTGCAGATAATTGTTATTTAATACCCTTATCTATAGCCATTCAGCCCAATTTGGGGCAAGCAGTAGCCATATTGGCAGTGGATACTTGAGAGGCTCCCCTTGGTGACTCACCTGAAACTCTTTGAACTGCTGGTGGGTCTGGACGACGATGTTCTTGAATGAATCGTTCGGCTCGCCGGCTGGCCCGAATGCGATGAAGACGATCGTGGCGATTATCACTCCGATCAGTAGCAGGATCAAGTGTTTCGTGCGCATGGCCGCTAAAATTGACTTGGACTTCGCCTTGTAGCCAATTTTGCGGGCAAAGATGCGCTTCAGGGTGAGTGAGGCCTCCAGTCTGATGGCTTTCTGGGTTTCCCTTCTGGTCGAATCCGCTGTTGTTGTGTCGCATTAAACCATAGTAGTCCGCTGTCTCGATAGATTCTTGCTTACAACGCAAATGTCAGTCATTGAGCATTTATTTGTTTATTTAGTTCTCTTCATTATTTTAGCGGCTGCAGTTTGCGGTTGTCAACATTATTTCGCGACCTGTTAATGAAAAATATAAACAAGCGGTGAACAATTGTAAATTGTATTTTTTTTTTTAAGAATGAAATGTTTGCGGCAAGGTCTTTGCCATTTTAAATAAATACAGATTCATTGCGCACACTGCTCTGTCAATTGGGTAAACAAACATAGATTGATTTATTTATTTTCAGTGGAATTCAGTGGAAATTATATTCCTTCACCTGTTTCTTTCATCTTTATGGGAAATCCATATCGTGGATGAAGAATATTTAACGAAAATCTGTTTAATGAGGGCTACAAAGTTTAAATAAATATTTTTAATGAAAACATGTTTCATGTATTGCTTTTTGTTCTCATTATTTCTGAGTTTTTTTAACACAAATTTTGTTTTATTAGATCTTTGATTAAAATATTGTCCTCTGTTTTATTTAAGCTTTATTTTAAATTTATTATATTATTTATTTTGTATATTAAACACTTCACTTTGTGTACAAACAAAAATATATATTCACTTAGTTAACAGACAAGAAATATTTGTTGTCTGCTGTTTATTTAGTTAAATAATTAAGTTGAACAACAAAAGGATTAAAAGTCAAAGCCTAAAGAGCCTAACCTTAATTTTGTCAAAGAAAAACCAACCACATCCTGAAAAATATTAGTGGAGGATGTAACAATGTTGTTTCCGAATATTGCAAGATTAACCACCAAATTCTGAGCATGTTTTCGTGAAATACAATTTTGAGGAAAGCCAAAAATCTGCACAAACTCATCACCAAAAAACCAAAAACTAGACCGGAAAGGCGCCACTCACTGGTCCAAGGGAACTGCATCTGTTAACGCCCTCGACTTGAGCGCCGCGTGGTCGCCTTGATGGGGTTAATTTCTTGGCGCAGGGCCAAACGACGAGATGAGATGACGGGTGCAAGGTGAGGGCAATATGTGTGTGTGTGGCTACATATGCTGCGATGTGGAGCGATGTGTGCGGTGTCCCACTGAACTGGCGATGCGAAAAATGGTGTCCAATGTGCGGGGCGACTTGGGCTTTTTTTTTATGTGCCGCTTGACAAAGGGCGACTATTTACCGTTACTTTGTTGTTCGCCGCGCCTTGCTGTTGTTGTTCTTGCTGCCTGAGTTGTGGAAGGAGAAATGGAGGCTGAGAACGCATTACCGGCGCAGCCTCCATTAAACTTTTCTGATAAGCGCACTTACAGACACACACGCGCACCCATAAACGACTTGTTGTTGGCCCAATACTTTTACATAATTTACCGTTTATGGCCTTAGCTTTTACTTTCGATTCGCATTCGTATTCGCAGCGGGACGAATTATGCGGCGAATAACAAAACACTTCAAGTCGCAGCTCAATAGGCTTCTCAAGCTCTTGTTGTTGTTTTTAACAGAATTCGATTTGCATGTGCACTTGCAGCTGAGTGTGTGCTGGCGACGGCGGCTTAGTTCCCAGGTCGAAAGTTAGCACCTGCAGACGGTTAGAATCGGAATAAGTCGCACGCCGTGTGCTTGGGCCTAGCAAACAAATGTTTTTATGCAAATTGGTCGCGGGGCTAAACTTAGAGCTGGGTCGAAGCACAGCGATAGTATCGATACAGCAAACTTTGGCTATCGATGTTTCGAATAAAATACTACTAGAAAATACTAAACTTTAACAAACGTTATTTTCCAAACTTTATTTCATTAACTTTGAATTGAAATCTGAATAAAATAATCAATTGATTCCAAATATATGATTAGTGGTATACAAACAGGTAATAGAAAACTGAACTAGATTAGCGAATTTTTTAAATTAATATCAGTGTGGCCAAACGGTGATGTTTGCAATTCCCACAGAAGAACGGTTCTACCTTACGCAGTGTTTACAAAAATATATAATAATAAAAAGAAAACAAACAAAGCCAGCAGGATTTGCATTATGTTGTCTCTGGAAGAAAAGCTGGAGCAAAGTCTAAAGCTGCTTAAGAAATATGAATGGTTTTTGGACGCCTATGTTCTGGTGGGTTTTTGTTTCAATTCTTACACTTGTTTCGCTACAACGTCTTAGTTTTAGGACTTTTTCCTGGACGACCATTGGAGTAAACTTCCTGAAGACTGGCGGCAGAACCTGGAAAATATACCCTTAGAGAGCCTAAGCGAGCTGCTCCAAAACGATGTGGAGAACAAACAAGCATGGCCAGCGGAGCTGATAGAACTTCAGCGGGAGCTGCGGCATCTTTGCATCAGCCGTACACCTAAGAGTCAACCCGAAGTTGGTAAAATCCTGCCACTGGCTCCTCCAGAAAAGTTTTCATATCTTATTCCGTTGTAGAGCTCCTTGCCCTGTCCAATGCTGGATCACCCCAAGCTAAGGCACATGTTTACGAAGCGAGTAAAGCCCAAGAAACAGCATGAGATCCGCCGGATGGCAGAGATTTGTGCGCTCAGCAACCGGCAGACACCTGTTGACTTCATAGTAGACTTCGGAGCGGGGGTAGGTCACCTCGCTCGCGTCCTTGGCTATGGCTTCGGAATACGCGTGTGCTGCTTCGAGATGCAACCGGATCTCAACCAGCAGGCGAGGGATATTGACTTGAAGCTAGAATCCATGGCAGCAAAACACCTTAAAGCCGAAGACAAAAGCCACTTCCAGCGACCTGTGCACCTAACCCAGCGCTTGGATAGCGATACACAACCGGAGCGGTTCCTCGCCAGTATCCGGGATGCTTTGGGGCTGGAAAAGGACGACTTTACCTTCGGGATCATCGGCCTGCATCCGTGCGGCAATCTGGGGCCCACATTGATGCGCATGTTTCTTGGCTGCCCGCAGGCCAAGTTCCTTAACTTTGTGGGCTGCTGCTACCAGAAGATGACCACCCAGGCCACACATCCCCGAGAACGAGTGCATGGTTACCCGCTGAGTAGGTTTCTTAATGAAAAATCCGACTCACAACTGAGCTACGAGGCCAGGGAGATCTCCTGCCACGCCACAGAGGTGTACCAGGATCGCCTGCGGGCTGGAGACTACGAGCACCTACGGATTCACTCCCTCCGAGCTGCCGCCGAGCGCATCATCGTTCAGCAGTTTCCAGATCTCCGGCACTGTGCGCTGCGCAATGTCAAGCACTCACCGGGCATGACGTTTCACCAGTGAGTATTCCATAAATAATTTCAAGAAATCTATAACCGCTCCTTTTGTGATCTTCCAGATACTTTCAGAGAGCCGTCCAGGGAACCCGTTTTGAAGCTCTGGACAGCCGGGTTTTGAGTAACGAACAAACGGCAACAGACCTGTCCAACTGGCAGCGGATCGTAAGTTTCTACACATTGCGATTAATGATGGCTCCTCTGGTTGAAAGCATTATTCTCCACGATCGCTGCCTATTCCTAATGGAGAATGGTAAGTGGACACACATAGCTTCTAAGCTAAAACTTTGCTGTACTCGTGATTCTTTTCTACAGATTGCCAAGTGCGGATAGAGGCTATATTCGATCCCCGCCTCTCGCCCAGAAACCACATCACCATGGCCACGAAACCCTGACTTTGATAGGGTAGAATTACCCTAATCTGACCATAAATCCCGCAAAATTGTCGTCTGATTCTTATCGCCAACTGGCGGTTACCCTTCAAGTGGTTTAAATGTGAGTTTATTTTGTATAAAGATAAAGATAATATCGTTGTGCACTTAAAGTTTGTCTAGATCGTTGAACGTATAAAAATGCCCATTCGAGGAACTCTCTGGAATGGGGGATATTCACTTGTAGTAGCCCTTCTCGGCTGCCGCATCCACAATGGTGCGAATCGCAGTGAAGGCTTCGCTGGCCGTGGGCAGGATCTCCACGGCGGGCAGGATGAACAGGTCCTGACTATCCGGGGGGCCGCGCAGCTCGAAGGTGTAAGCGATCGGTATTCCTGCCTCGGAATGCGCCCAATCCATGCTGCCACCACTTGACGGATAAATGGTCTCGTACAGGCTGCCGCTCACATAGTCCCTGCCGCTCTCCGCCTTGATGGCCGCGGATGCCTTCTTGCCGAACTCCTGCAGATCATCATAGTTGGACACGCGCTCTTTGGTGTATCCGTAGGGGAACATCAACATCTGGGAGTAGGAGTGCAGGGCAATGTAGGTCTTGATCTGCTCCTTGCCCACATTGGCGTGTATGAACTCGATTACGCGCTGCGTCTCCAGCTCGCTTCCGGCCGAGGGTCCGGCGAAGTCGTAGCGGGTGGGGTCGCTGCTGGCGCCAGCGCTGTTCCAGTGGTCGGGATAGTTCCTGTTGAGGTCAACGCCACGGCAAGTGCCGAACAACTGGCGGTTCTTTCGCCACATCCGGTCGTGCTCGAAGGTGTACTTGTAGCCATCGGGATTAACGCACGGGAAGACTATCCAGTTGAAGTCCTGGGCCAGCCTCTGCACCTGCGGATCCTGGGATGTGAGCAGCTCGTTGATTATGTACGTGGCAGCGGCCGGGGCAATCCACTCTCTGGCGTGGATGCCACTCTCGATGAAGATGGCCTTGTTGTTCGGGTTGCTCGACAGCTTGACGCCTTTTATGGCGTTTCCCTGCGTGCTGGTGCCCATGTCCAGGACGGTGAGGCGATCGGAATACTTGGCGGCCATCTTATCCATCCATTCGTAGATGGTCTTCAGGTGGAAGAAGTGCTGCCAGTCCAGCTGCAGGGCATCGATGTCCTCCGGCTGCACTTCACCCAGATTACGGTCGATCTTCTCCTGAAAGTTGTAGGTCTAAAGGGAGGGTATCCGACCTATCAGAAACGGATTTCTTTGGAAGTACTGAGTATGCGCTTACCAAGACGCGATGCTTTAACTTGTAGGTCTTCAGGAGATCCGCGAAATCCGCCACGCGATGCGCTGCCACCAGAATAGAAAGCTTCTGGCCTATCTCTCGGGCGTGGCCGATGAAGGTCAGGCTATCGCTCTGGTCCTCCAGTTTCTGGAACAGGGCAATCTGCTCCTCGTTCTCGAACTCCACGTTGTAGATGCGGTAGTTGTCGTAGCGGGCCTGGTCAGGAGGAGGAGGAGGAGTTCCACCGCAGCCGGAATCGCCAGCCGCTGTCAACGGGCACGTGCCGCTTTCCAGTTTAGTACCACTCGCTGCCATTGCCAGAATTGGAATGACTAACCACAACGCTCCGATCTGCCAGGTTAGCATATTTATAATATATTTTCCACACCAAACGCTGGCCAGTTCTCGGTTTTGTTTCTGTTTCTTGCCTGCCCAGAGAGGCAGTGAGAGGCGGCGAGAGCGGGAGAGCCACTTCGAGGCAGCCATCGTTATCAGCAGAGCGCAGAGAGGACTGGGTACGGTGGCGGTGGCGGTGGGCAGGACAGCCAAACCAGAAGTTGCTCAGACACAGCTGTGCGGGCTAATCCAGGGCCCCGGGACTCGGGTTTCCAGCGAGACACATATGTTTTATGGCCTTCATAAACTCATAGCAACAAATGTATTTATCCATAATTATTGACCTTAAAGGTAATTTCAGTCAGGTAAATTGTAAGAAATCAGGGATGATTTGCACTTCCACAGAACCCTTAAAGTGGATTTTATAGATACAAAACCGGTATTATCTAACCTGTATAATTGTTTATTCTTTAGTTGGTAAATTAATACCTCTGTAAAATAAATATATTAACTTCAGTCGAATCGTTATAGCCATCTGTGTTTTTTAGTTAGTCTCTTTGGTTTAAAGCTATCTGGATGCATTTCTTCTGTTGCAGATTAAAATCTATTAGAAAATATAATAACATTGTTGTTTTGAAATAGATTTTAATCTACTTTAGCATATAGACATAATGATTTCAGTATGACGAGTTTAATTTCATTAACAAATTAACGACTGAAACAAATTTGCAAAACAAACTGTGGCTTTGCGAAATTATTTTTGTTTGTTTCATTTATTTCTCAGAAGTACGGAACCTTGAGAAATGTTATCACGGATGGGTTATATCTAATGAGAAATACTGTATTTATTGGTATAAAATTTCCAACAAATTAAATGCTTAATTTACTGATTTATTTGTAGAAAAATGTAGTATCAAGTAATAAGCTATACCAAATATTAAAGGAATACAAGACTTAGACAAAAGATAGTTATAACAAATATTTATTTGAATTCAAAATTATAAAATTTATAAGATTAATCAGAAAATAGAATTAAACTCAAATCTATTTCGTTTCAAATGTAAAATTGATTTATTTATGTAAATGATAAAAGAACAGAACCATACAAAATCAGATCATTTATTTAACTAAAAATAAATTCAAGGCTCAACTAAAATATAATAAAATCGATCGAAGGTGGTATAAAATCGAGGTTGCTTATTGTCGTTTGGTTTATTAAAAGTCCAGCGCATTTAAAGACTACTTCTTCTTGCCTCGGCCCAGGGTGAGCATGTGGTTTCCGTTCCCATTGGACATTTGCTGCTTGCGCCGCTGGAGCTCCTGACACTCCTCCTCCAGCAGGCGGCGCGCCTCTTCCAACTTGGTCTTCTCCTCCAGGTGTTCCCGCTTGAGCTTCTCGAATTTGGTGTGCAGCTCCTTTTCGCCTTCCTTCAGCTCGTTCTCCTTCTGTTTAACCCGCTGCACGAACATCTGCCGCACCTCCTCCTCTTTGGCCTGCAGGGAGGCCAAATGACCGGTGCGCTTCGACTCGAAGGTCTGCTGGAAGGAGACTGGCTTATTGTTGCTATCCACGTCCACGAAGCCCATCTGCTGCAGACGCCGCTGCCGGAAGAGCTCGTAGTGGCGCGTGTGGGTCAGCTCGCGCAGATCCTCCATGTTGGTGCGTATGAGCATCTCGCGCAGCTTCACAAAGTCGCAGTGCGCCTCGTTCTCGATGTGCACGGATCCCCAGGGATACTGCCGGGCACGGACCAGCTTTCCAGCCACCTTCACGAACTCCGTGCTGCCCACGACAGCGAAGGGCAGCTCTCCATTCATCGATTTGTTCGTATCGGCCACCGTCTCATCGTCGATGGGAAACTGATAGATGCTCACTTTGTTGCGCCGCAGTTCGTCCATTATCCGCTCCTTGAACCCAGCCAGCTCCGACTTGGAGATGGTGTCCGCCTTGGCGATCACGGGAATGATGTTAACGCGCGTGTCCAGCTGCTTCATGCACGCCAGATCCATGGCCTTCAGTCCGTGTCCCGTGGGACAGATGAAGTAGAGACACGCGTGGACGCGGCTGTCGTGGGCGCTGGCCAGCGACCGCTGGATCTTGAGCTCCTCCTGCAGGTACGCCTCGAACTGGCAGTCGACGTACTCCACGAGCGCCTTGTAGCTGTCCGCCTTGTTAACCTGGTCGCCGTACCCGATCGTGTCACAGATAGTCAGTTTCAGCCGCACGCTGCTCTCCTGCAGCTCGTAGGTCTGCGCCTTTAGCTTCACGTTGGGCAGGCTATGTGGACTGGGCGTGGCCCCGAAGCTCGTGTTGAACAGAGTGTCCATCAGCGTGGACTTCCCCAGAGCCGTCTCCCCGATACACAGGATGTTGAAGCCGAAGCCGTTCTGCACGCTCTTGTTTACCAGTTGATCCGGCAAAGTGTCGAATCCTACGTGACCACCTAGCTGGAGCTGCCGGGGTCCAGGAGACGCCACCGCCGGTGACTTCTTTTCAGCCGTAAGGTTGACCATTTCTCGTTTAGTTCTCTTCGAAATAAGGCTCTGCCCGTCAATGGTGACAGCCTTTATAGGGAGAAAACTAGTTTGCGAAGGTTCTGGAAAACAGCAGCTTTTCCTAATCACTTATTCGGGTTTTCCGGCATCTGCCCTGATAATGAGAGTTTAATGCTGGTCGTCTGGTTTTCTACCTGTGCTCTATTTTACCTGCCACTTCAGTTTTGATTCAAACATTTTAAACCTCGACGCCTATCGATCGATGACGATAACGATAGTTAAATTTCATAGATATTTGGTATATTTAGTATATATTAACTTAGTAATTTTATTTAATTTAATTATTTAATGTAAATATTATTATTTTAATTAATTAAAAAAATTTAGTTAAACTAAAATCAAATTGTACCCACTTACTGACTTGATAATACCGAGGGATGAAAATGTACACGGCCACACTGCCGCGACTAGTCATCGGTGTTATCGAAAAACTACTTTCAACACATACAGAATTTGCAAAGCCGCCGTAGAAAATTTTACAATTCGGGGTTTATCCGGGAACTGTGTGGTAAAAGTACAACCTACCTAGTAACTCAAGTAGAGAAAGTGGTAAGAGCTCGGAGGGCGAACAAAAATTTACCCTTTCTGGTGTATTTACAGGCGAAAGTGTTATTTTCTTTGTCGTCCGCGGCGGCCGCCATTTTCTTTTCACTTGGCTGCCGCGGTCGCCGCTTGGCTGTAACTTTTCGCACTTTCATAACGCCACTCTTCAACTTTTTCCAGAAGCTCCGTCTGCCAGAGGATTGTAGGCAGCACCACCCCGAAAAAAAGCACCGGAAGAGCCGCCCATGAGTAGTCACCGAGACGGAGCCGGAGCCGATCGCATCACAGTCAAAATCCACAACATGAAGCGCAGCGCGTCGCGCTCCCCGGGCCCTGCCAGAAGCAGTATGTCGCGCAACTCGCGTAGCATGGGTCGGGGCTACGACAATGGGAGCGGTGTGCCGGGCGACTCGCCGGAGCGAATGTCGCCGGAACGCATGCGACGCCGCCTAGACCGTTCGCCCAGTCCACGTGGCCGGTACGGATCCCCGCACCGGGAGCCCTACATGCGCGGCCCTCCGCCGGCCGAGCGACCCGCCGGCTACAAGGTCTTGTGTGTCAGCGCCTTGCCACCGAAGGCTCCCGACGAGTTCATCGAGGAGACGCTGTACCGCGAGTACAAGAAGTTCGGGGACTTTAGTGTGCGACTGTCCAACGATCTGGACGAAAGGGTGGCCTATGTGTGCTTCCGGACCCCGGAGGATGCTCGGGAGGCCAAGCACCACAAGCCCCGCCTCATCATCTACGACAAGATGGCAATTGTGGAGCCGGTATACAAGTCTACGACCAGGCCGGAGTACAGGTGAGATTTGTATTTAAAACAATATTTAGGGTTTTTAAACAACCTCCATTATCTTTCAGACCTCGTGGCCACTCGATGTCTCCGCCAGACTACGAACGGTATCATTATTCACGTTCCCCAATGGGTCCTGGGGTTCCCCTCGACCACCGTCGGCCGCCGATCGATCCCTACGATCGGTACGGTCCTCCACACATGCATCCGCATGCTGTGCACCCTCGGGACTACCGACCGCTGCACCACGACTATCCGCATCCTCCTCGCGGACCCCCGCTTCATCGCGGTCATCCGCACCACCTGGGCCATGGCCACGCGCCACCCCATTCGTATGCTCCGATGCGACCACTGGCACCACGTCCACATGCTCCGTACGAGAAGCCAGAGAGCAAGAAGGACAAGTTTCCGAACTATCTGCACCACGTGCAGCCCGAGGACGACCCACTGTCAACGCGCACCCTCTTCGCTGGCAATCTTGAGGTGACTATCGCCGACGACGAGCTGCGCCGCATCTTCGGCAAGTACGGAGTTGTGGATGACATCGATATCAAGCGGCCGCCACCGGGAACTGGCAATGCGTTCGCCTTCGTGCGCTACCAGAATCTGGACATGGCGCACCGGGCCAAGATCGAGTTGTCTGGCCAGTACATCGGCAAGTTCCAGTGCAAGATTGGCTACGGCAAGGTGACCCCGGCCACGCGCATGTGGATCGGTGGCTTGGGAGCCTGGACCTCGGTCACCCAGCTGGAGCGAGAATTTGACCGCTTTGGTGCCATCAAGAAGATTGAGTACCAGAAGGGCGAGCCGTACGCCTACATTCAATACGAGACCGTGGAGGCGGCCACGGCGGCGGTGAAGGAGATGCGAGGATTCCCGCTGGGAGGACCGGAGCGACGTCTGCGCACCGACTTTGCTGAGCTGCCGGGAACGACCCCTGTGTCACAGTTCAAGAGCTCCAAGCCGCCGTATGACGAGGCTGCCCTGGAATACCGCCGTCCGGAGTACGACCCATATTACGAGGAATCTACGGCCTATGCGCCGCGAGGTGGATACTCTCCATACCCGCCCAGAGGCGGCTACCGCGGTCGTGGTGGCTATCGCGGCAGGGGACGCGGCATGTACCATTACCACAACGATGTGCACAGGCCGCCACATCCCGGGTCCTTGAGTGGATCGTCTTCGTCGGTGCCCCCGCCAGGAGGAGCTGACGACGAGTGGCGGCGTCCGCCCGGTGAATCCTATGACAGGGGAGCCCGCTCTAGCTCCCGGGAGCCAGGTGTGGAACGGTCACGATCCCGGTCACCCATGAAGCGAGCTCGCTCGCCCGGCTCGGACTCTGACACTTCGACTCGTCGCAATGACGCCCTTGGATCCGCCAGCACAGTGCCGGAGGTGGCGCGCAAGTGCAGCACAGTCTGGACCGGAGCCCTGATCCTCAAGAGCTCCCTATTCCCGGCCAAATTCCACTTAACTGACGGCGACACGGACATCGTGGAGTCTCTGATGCGGGACGAGGAGGGCAAGCACAATCTGCGCATCACGCAGCGCCTGCGTCTGGATCCGCCCAAGCTGGACGATGTCCAGAAGCGAATTGCTTCTTCGTCCTCGCACGCCATCTTCATGGGCCTGGCCGGGTCCACGGTGGACACCAATTGCGACGATGCCAGCGTTCAGACGCGACCGCTGAGGAATCTTGTCTCTTACCTCAAACAGAAAGAGGCGGCTGGGGTCATCTCGCTGCTAAACAAGGAGACGGAGGCCACCGGCGTACTGTACGCCTTTCCGCCCTGTGACTTCTCCACGGAGCTGCTGAAGCGCACGTGCCACAGCCTCACCGAAGAGGGCCTGAAGGAGGACCACCTGGTCATTGTGGTGGTGCGCGGCGGAACGGCCTAATGCGGGGTCGATGACGAAAGGCAAGTGCTGGACAAACTGGAGGTAACGACTGGCCACAGTGCTCATGGGACGCCTCCGCCACACCTAACTATATAGCGTAGAAACCTTAGTCGTATCTTAGATGCTCGGATGCAGTGGAGGAGGACGCGTACACGCCAGGACCGTGTATGTTTCGCACCCGCTTGCACACGCGCACACACACCACACACACTCACAACATACACACACATGATGCACAAAGAGACACGAGCAGAACCGAGGAGAAATCATCCAAACGCCTCATGATCCCTGACCCCTTTATTAATTAATCATTACTTTCCGTTCTTTTTGCAGACAGGATCTCTCTTTATGGTTTTTATTGCCAGTTCTCGATGTGTTTAGTGTGACAGTGAAGTTTATACATATATTTATATACATGCTATATTTTATAAATGTGCAAAAAAGTTTCCGATTATGCATCAAATGTAATACTCTTTCCAATTTTTAAACAATCTCAAAGTGTACATCCGAGTAAAAGCCAAAACCAAAAGTCTACTCAAAAGAGACCCCATTCGAGTGTCCGATCCAGATGTAACCAGTGCGAAATGATTTCGATGAAACGAAACGAAACGTTACAGTTTTTGTGTTGCTTAAAGTTGATTTCATATTTTGAGTTGTGTTGTTTTGCCGCTGCCCCCTGATCCTTTGGCTTGTGACATAAAGTGCGCCCAAGTTAGTGGTCTGATTGTCCAGAGACGACGACAACGACGATGCAGACGCAAGTGTTGACCGAGTTTGTTGTTATTTTTGCAGTGCAGTTCCCACACAATTTGGTGCAAAAAGTGTTGTTGTTTTTAATTCTGGCCAAAAAGCTTCAGAGTCTCCCCTCGACTTTTTCCAGGGGCAATCATATGCTTGGTGTTCTTGTTTGGCTTGTGGGTGCGCGAAATCCAAATCGTGTTCCGATCCCCGATCGATCTATCTATCCGTATCCGTATCAGTACCAGTATCCGCATCCGTCTTCCATCCGAAGAGAGAACGTCGTGTAGCATTTGCTCCAAAATGTCTCTGCTGTTTGATTGGGTTTGGCAATTGTTACATTGGTTTTCTTGTGGCTGCTCTCAACAGAATAATAATGGTGTTTTGTTTATAATTTATGCGACATTTATGTTTCTGTGAGTTCAAGTGTCATTCCACAAACCGAATCAGATGATGATGATGATGAATCCAAGTAGTTGGCAAGTGCATGTGCTGTGTCTGCGTGTGTTCTCAAATATATTACTTATATATATTCAATATAATCAATCGTAAATCTGTAGTAATAACGATCAAAGGCAGTAAATTTACCCAATTTAGATAGAAGTTCGATGTCACTGTACGATTTATGCCTCAACCAATATTATAACAAACGATTATACAGCTCTAATTCAAAATAAATTAAATAAAAACTTCAACTATCAAATGTGTGTTCAACAAATGTGATTTATAGTGCCGAGAACCAAGTGCAATCCAAGAACAAAGTGTAACCATCCACCCGGAGGCGAAAAAGCAGCCAGGTAATCCCATCCCACCATCCACCCCATGACTCTCCTCTGCACCCATGCTTAAACATTAACTTAAATTTTAATAACAACTCGAAGGCACCCAGAGCTGAGCTCCTCGATGCCCACTCTCAATCGTAGTACAGGTAAAACGTGGTGCAGACTGCAAAGTAGGACGGCCGCTCCACCCTGTAGGTCACGAATCCGTCCTTCTCGGCGTCCCACAGGAAGTTGACCATGGAATAGAGGCCCTGCATCAGGAATTCGCCCACGGTGACCAGCACTATGTAGCGATATCTGTGGTGGGTTGTGGGTAAAGCGAGGTAAAGCGAGAAGAACTAATGCCTGTAAGCCTCACCTGTCGTAATTGTTCATTTTAATGCGGTTCTTGATCTCCTCGCTGACCTGCGCTGCCATGTGCAGTGAGTGCTTGGGATGGAACATGTACTGGTCGTTGTAGTGCCTGTTCATCACCGCCTTGATGATGTTCTCCACGCGCTCCTTGTTCAACGGATTCTTGGACTCGAGGCGGTACGTGGGCATAAATCGCATCGTGGGCTATACGTATGCATATATCTAATGAAGTAATAAAGACAGGAGGAGCTTCCGTCAAGTTACTACTCACCTTGGCAGCCGGGGCAGCAGCCATGCCCATGGGAGTCGCCACGCCCAGATGCGACTTGGTCAGCGATCCGCGCTGGCTGTTGCTCTGCTGCTTCTGCATGGCGGCGAAATGGAAAGGAAACCAAATACGGCTGTTAGTAGGGGCAAGGATATTCGTGACTTGGCCAAGTTCCCAGCTGGGAACATGCATTGTGCCATGTTCACATTTCGTTACATGCATCAATTCATTAAAAAGACATCAATTGGAGGCAAGCATTAATGACAAAATCAATCTGGTACCTTCTCACGCTCCTGGCCCAGGCACAGAGTCACCAGGCCCGACCAGTTCTTTGCCGCGGCAGCTGCCATTTCGTTACGAGGAGCTCGACGTTCGAATTTATTGATATGGAGTCGGGTCGAGTGCGTCGCGGTTAGCCATAAAGCCACAAATGATTATGCCATTAAGCCATTGCCTGCCAGATTGCCACATTGCCTGACGGATGGGCGGACAGGCGGACCTGTCGCCGTGGCAATCCGCATGCATTGTTGAATCAATAGTTGGCCAAATTATGCGCCACTTGGCAGCCGAACTTACCTCGCCCTTGGCCGCCTTATCCTTTCCCTCGGCCGACGACTTGTCCTTCTTCTCCTTCTTACCCTTGGCCGGCTCCGGTTCCTTAGCCGGTGCCGTGGCGGCGGGCGCCAGCTCCTTGCTCCTTCGCTCCTCTGGCGTGTCAGCCATGATCACAGTGTTTTTTTTGAACAGAAATTGTTATCAGAACGTGGCTGCCCCAGAAAACCCAGCTATTAAACTGACAGGAGAGAGCCCGCTGGGATCGACATTGAATTGAAAGACAGGCTTTACAACGGCAATTAGTTTACACTTTATTTGGTTTGCAATATGTGTGTGTGGGGAATATGTTTCCTTTGCATTTTTAGATCCGTTTCCGGTTTAAAGTATATCCAAACAGTCAGACGATAGACAATAAAACACACACCAAGTACCAAGTATTTACGTTATTTCTGGGTGCTCAACATCAATTACATATATATACACATATTCAAATATAAATATATACCTCGTTACATACGCATAATTCAGATTCGGACACCTAGTAAATTGTCTATATAAAAAGGAAAACAATATATAACAGTGCGGAACTCCCTTGGCCACATTCCTTCTTTGTCTCTGTTGCTTTGTTGCTTGAACTAGTTGCGTTGAGTCCAGGACTCCCGAGTATGTATTGTGAGTGTTTTAAAAACATTCGTGGCTCTTCGAAATACAAATACAATACAATATACAATTCATATATATGTAAAAACTCAAAAACTCAGTGTTACAGCTACTAAGATTGGCGATAAAAAACGCGCGCACTGGCTTAGGTGGAGGTGGAGGATAGCACAACACCGAGGAACAATTGCTTAGACATCTAACATCCATGTACGATATTTACTTATAAAAGAATAGCATCTCCTTCCAGCTCTCGTGCAAATTTTGGTGCAGACTTATGTAAATATTGGAAAGTACTAATTTCTCCGTCTGTCGTTTCGTTTTTGTTTAGCTTTAGTTTTAGTTTCCCTCGTTTTTTGTTAGATATTCGTACCAAAGTTAGTTTCAGTCGTGTAGTGGACACATAGGTAAAGCTTTAGTTGCGACTCGGCGTCTGTTCGCAAATGCAACAAAGACCTTATACTAACAAGATGAGTAACACTACTCCTTACGCTACTTTAGCTTAATAGCCAGAGAAAAGATAGAGCTCAATGGCAATTCAAATGCATGGGCGTTATGCTCCGTGTTACTATAAGGTCTTTGGCAAATGTGTGTGGGGCCTGTAGCTCGTACATATACATAGATATAGACACATTCCGATAAATCGTATGCTATGTATATAGTGGACACGTATAAGATGCAATAATTATAATCAGTGGGTTTCGTTAGTACATATATAGTAATTGCTGGATTGTTTTTTATCTTTTTTTTGGGTATGTGCGCTATATGGTCTGCTTCTGCCTCTGTCTCTGCGTTTTTTTTGAGTCTCAAATATGCCTCTAAAAATGTAGCTTTTGGAATTCGATTAGTTTCGAGTTAGTTTTTTGTTTTCTTTTTTTTTTACTGATGGCACCGTGTTATTTCATAACGCCACATTTGGTCCGAAAAGTTTTTAACGTTTATAAATCTCTTAGTCATTGGAGCGCACCTTGCGCAGCGATCCGCGGTTAAACTTGCAGATGGACTCCAGCAATGCCGACCGCGTCGGCTCGTCTCCCTCGCCGGCCTCCGCATCCTCCGCCAGCATGTTCGGTGTGGAAGATTGCCGCTCCACGGGTGCGCCGCTCGCCAGCGGAGTCGGAGTAAGCGGTGGGGCTGAAAGGTAGAAACGGAAACGGAGGTGAGTCCGGGCGAGTTCCGGGGGGCTAGCAAGCTAACAAACTACTGATTTGAAGCTGTGAACTGCTGATAGATAACTACATTTGAGGCCGGCCAGTGTGGGCTCCTCGGGAGTGCTGTCGGAGCGGTTGAAGGAGTCGGCCGCACTTAGCCCCATGCCCAGGACCGTGCTGGAGGAGGAAGCTGCTGTCGCTGCCGATGCAGTCGCAGCCACAAGCGACAAGCGTCCATTGTTCGTTTGGAGTGATACTTGCTGCTTTAGCTTCGACTGTTTGTGCTCTAGTTTCTAGACGTAAGCATCGATTTAAATAAACGAAACGAAAAAAAGAGAAACCAAAAGGTGTTCGTTAAGTTGCTGTGTGGAAGGGATGGCAAGAGCTACGTGGGGATTGGGGGGCTGGGTTTGGGCAACTAACTGCTTTCTGCTTGGACTTGCGCTTCTCTTCCTCGGAGCTCATCAGCTCCTGGACGCGCACGATGCGCTTCTGGTTCTTCACCGACTTCTGCTCGTCCCTCAGACGATTCTCGCTCTTGATGGCCGCCTGCTTCAACTGCTCCTTGGCGTTCAGAGACAGCTTGAAGTAGGGCTTCTCCGCATTGGCGGCAGCTGCGGCGCCAGCGCTTTCAGTTGAAGCGTATTGCGTGAAGAATCTATGCCCCAGCAGCTGCTCCAGCGTGGGAAGGCCTGCCTTGCAGGCCTCCTTCGACAAAATACTCTCCAGCAGGCATTCTACGAAAGGTAGCCAGTTTAGAATTAAGAATTGAAATGCTTGCAGTTCAGGATCTTACTCAAAGCCTCTGGGCATTCCGTAATCTGTCGCACAACGGACTCCTGCAGCGGATAGCCCATGGTCATTTCGAACAGGACATGCCCAAAGCAGTAGACATCAACCGTCTCCATGGCATGGATCTTACTGTGCTGCACAAAGAATGGTCTGTAGAAAGCCGGGACGCCCACAAGGTAGTTCTCAATGTCCAATAACTTCACGCAATCGTCCACTATGACTATGTTTCCGGAATGGAGGTGACCTACGAATGCAAGCGCCCAGTTTTCAGTAAATCATATCTACAAAGGTGTGAGTGGTGGCAGCTTACCGTAGGCGTAGCCCTTGGAATGCAAAAATATGAGAGCCTCGAGGATCTGCTTGCCATAGGTGGCCACCTGTTTCATGGAGAGTGCGGTGCGTCCCTTCGGATTGCCGTACTTGCTGAGGAAGGGATTCTTTGGCGTGGCCATGCACAGCACATCCTTCAAGGTGCCATGCTTGTGGAATCTATGAGACGAGCAATAATTTAGTTAATCGTTGGCAGTTTCCTATTAAAAGTAATACTTACTTCCTGATGACAAGGCAACCGCTCTCCGTGTGGCCGGCAAAGATGACGGGCTCGATGTGCGGATGCTGCAGACCCATCAGGCTCTTCAGTATTCCACTGATTTCCTTCTCGTCGACGAACTTGTCCGGCCCGTACTCCAACCATTCGGCCACGACCTCTGCCCCAGGATCCAGGGTGCCGGCGTCAATTGAGTGACCGCTGCCATTGCTGCTGCTGCCGGAGGCGAAATGCTTGCTCTGGTGCGTCTGGGAGCCGCTCTTGACCAGCTGCTTGTGGCTGCTGCTCTTCTCCGGCGGCTTGGGCGTCACCTTGAAGTAATGCTTCCTGAGGCGCCAGCCTATGGCGCCCATGGTTACACCCAGGACCCACGCCGCATCCGATCGCAGGCAGAGCGCGGCATTCTGCATAGCATGGTCTGTGGACGAGGAGACAGAAATTAAAAGGAATCCAGATAAAACTCTGAACGCACCGTGAAAGGACTGCGAGTAACTCTCGGGATCGACGAAGCGCTTGGCTGGCAGCGACGAGGCCAGTATTGGATTCATTAGTACGGCGTTTATGTACACTTGCAGGGCTTGCTTCCGTTCAGCTACGAAGTCCGGGCGCATGTTACCAAAGATGCGCTTGCGAGGCAGCGGCAACTCAATGCCGGAGATGCGGAGACACTTGTCCAGCCGGTCGAAGTCATTGTAGCGGCGCAGAACGTTCCACGAATTCTCCCTGCTGCTGCCCCTCCACACGCGCAGCAGGTATTCCTGCAGCAGACACAAACAAACATAAGTACATACACGCACACATACAGACAGCGACACCGAGTGCATGAAATCATCATCAACAATTATTGATTTTTCGCTTGGGTCAGCAGCAGCGCAGCAGTTGGAAACCCTTCTCTACGTACCGTATGTCCGTCGACCTCCTCGACGGCGGTTATCTCGCAGCTCAGCGTTTGGGTGTCATCAATTGGCAATTTTCGTTCATATCTGCTCGCAAATATGGCCATTGGATTCCTTTGGATACATTTTCACTTCACGGCTGGCTCTTCGGATAAATTGTGTACATATGTGTGGGCTTTTTTTGTGTCCCCACCCTTTTGGACGCGCGACACTGTGTGTCACGGTGACGCACAGACTGTTTTTGAGTTCCTCGCCCTAGCACTGATAATTTACCACTCGAAGATTGTCTTGTTTGCTCTGTGTTTTTGCTTTTTTTCGTTTTGAGACCTATTGGACCCGCACCAGAAATATTTTTTCACTGTTTACTTATAATCGTTAATCCAGTGTTGCATAGGTTTGTGTTTTTTAACGTTTGGGATTAGTCAACACTGACTGAGTGACAATAAGCTTTGAAGTAGCCAAATATTTGGATATCGAGGGTTAGAACTGTTTGTATTTCGTTCTTTTAAGTATCTTTTCAATATGGGTAAATTAAAAATTATTTTATATATAAATTAAAACAGCAAGTTATATTTCTTGCAAACTCATGGCAGTGATACTCCAGATTTAGCTTGAAACCGCTCAACGCGCAGCACTGCCGCGGCCCGATTCGCGAGTTATCGTTTTATTAGCTTGCGTTGTTGTTTTTAGCTAGTGCGAAATAAATTGGAATACATTGAACTCGGCGTAAAACTGTGCAAATCCAAGATGGGCATCTCGACGGCGATCCTGCGCAACCAGCTGATGGGCCTGAACAACTTCCCCGGCACGCACAAGGACCAGGCGGACAAGTACCGCCAGCTGCTGAAGACGGTGCTCGCAAACACCGGCCAGGAGCTGATCGACGGCCTCCGGCTGTTCGTGGAGGCGATTGTGAACGAGCACGTCAGCCTGGTGATCTCGCGCCAGATCCTCAACGATGTGGGCGTTGAGCTGAGCAAGCTGCCCGACGACCTCTCCAAGCAGCTCTCCCACTTCACCCTGGAGAAGGTCCATCCGCGTGTGATCTCGTTCGAGGAGCAGGTGGCCGGCATCCGGTTCCACCTGGCCAATATCTACGAGCGCAACCAGCAGTGGCGCGAGGCAGCCACTGTCCTAGTGGGCATTCCCCTGGAGACGGGCCAGAAGCAGTATTCCGTCGAGTGCAAGCTGGGCACCTACCTGAAGATAGCCCGTCTCTACCTCGAGGACAACGACTCGGTCCAGGCCGAGCTGTTCATCAATCGCGCCTCGCTGCTGCAGGCCGAGACCAACTCCGAGGAGCTGCAAGTGAGTTCCATCCTTTCAGATTTGGCCAACTAAAGTCTGAATTGCTTATAATCCTTCACATTAGGTTCTCTACAAAGTCTGCTATGCCCGTGTCCTCGACTACCGGCGCAAGTTCATCGAGGCCGCCCAGCGTTACAACGAGCTATCCTACCGCAAGATCGTGGACCAGGGCGAGCGCATGACGGCCCTGAAGAAGGCGCTCATTTGCACGGTACTCGCCTCCGCCGGCCAGCAGCGCTCCCGCATGCTGGCCACTCTCTTCAAGGACGAGCGCTGCCAGCATCTGCCGGCCTACGGTATTCTGGAGAAGATGTACTTGGAGCGCATCATTCGGCGCTCTGAGCTCCAGGAGTTCGAGGCCCTGCTGCAGGACCATCAGAAGGCTGCCACGCCCGACGGCTCCTCCATTCTGGACCGGGCCGTCTTCGAGCACAACCTGCTGTCGGCCAGCAAGCTATACAACAACATCACCTTCGAGGAGCTGGGCGCCCTGCTGGACATACCCGCTGTGAAGGCGGAGAAGATCGCCTCCCAGATGATCACCGAAGGGCGCATGAACGGACACATTGACCAGATCTCGGGCATCGTGCACTTCGAGAACCGCGAGCTGCTGCCGCAGTGGGACAGACAGATACAGTCGCTGTGCTACCAAGTGAATTCCATCATCGAGAAGATAAGTGTCGCCGAGCCCGATTGGCTGGATAACCTGAACTGAACCCGGCTGAGCCTTGGCTGCCCCTCCATCTCTCTCTGCTCCCATCACCGTCATCACCTTCATCGTCACGAGAAAAACAAACAGCAAATAGAAGCGCAGCAAATCGGATATTAGCCGCCGCCCTGCGCCTGTGTTAGATTTCATTTTTAATTTATATAAAAGAATAAATGAAATTATGTACATTATCGATCCTGTGGAACCAAAAGAATACACAACAAGAGAACGCAAGTGGTTTTTTGGAAAAATGTATTGTATATTTTCAGTAACTCGTATAATTCAAAAAGCTCTGTGTGTGTGTGTACAAAGGACGTTCGTTCTTAGACAACTAATGGAATGTTTTTAGCATTCAGGGGATACATACATACTCGAATATATGTACACGATAAGACTACACAGTTAATCCGGGGCCAAAGATCTACCCATTCCTAAAATCCTAACTCCAATCATCGTACATAACTAGATTTAGGCTAAACAAATTCAACTAAACAAAATGCACATCATGCAGGGGGGGAGGATCTTGAGAAGATAAGAGGGGGGAGATGGGATGAACTTAGAGGGGGAGGAAAAATGAACTTAAAACCTAGCGTAGAATCATCCTTGGTTATTACTGGACGAGGAGGTCTCCTCGTTCAGCTGCATCTGCGCCAGTGTGCGTACGACCACGCCCCGGTTGACGGGCGTCAAACCTTGGCAGAGACCCACCACAGCGTCCAGCGCTACATCGGGGCAGTCCTACGGAGATGAGAAATTATAAGCAACTGAAAATTTCCCGTAGATTTGCCAGCACTTACCTCGAGCATTTTCGAAATGGTGGAAATAATGGCATCTCGCCTCACGGAATTCACGTTGCGGGAAACAATGGACTCGGCATTGCTCTGCTCCTCGTACCAGGCCACCATTTCCTCGTTCTTGTCCCATACATAAGACTGAAAATTAATCAAAATTATTGGATTTCTCTCTATGCATTCAAATTCCCTGCAACGCCTCACCTCTGTGGCTCCCTTCTCCTCCACCAGCCAGCGTCGCAGCATCTGCTTGGCCTGGCCAACGGACAGATTGTCCTGAGCGCGCAGAATCTTCTTGATGTAAGCGTCTTCTAGGAGCAGGCGTCGCAGGCGCCAGTAGAGCCAGCGGCGGGAGTCGCGCCATGGCACAATCTCGCTGATGCACTCCTTCTCCAGCATCCGTTCGGGAGTATCGTGCAGGTCGGCAAAGTGAACGGCCACCGTGTGGTAGACGTGCATCAGCATGGCCAGGCGCGCCTTGATCTTCTCGTCCACCTGGGCGGACTTGACCTTGTCGCCAGCAGCCACAGCCTCATCGAACTCCTTCTTGAGCTGTAATTTGACAAGATAAAACCTTAATAAAAATCGCCTTCGCATTAATAGTAGTCAAGGGACGACTCACCGCAATGGTGGTGGCATCCAGGCGATGTATCGTCTTGACCAGATCCTTCTCTTTGTACTTAATCTCCACAATGCCCTCCGGCTCCAGTACACCGCCTCGAGCCTCCGGATCGGCATAGGTCTCCATGTAGCGCGGGTTAATCAGCGAATCGAGCACGGCCCAGGCGCCACCTCGCAGCTCCGCGTTGGGCGGCAGATAGATAAGCACCGGCTTCTTGTACTCCCGCAGGCCGTCGACAATGTAGGCACCGAACTTGACAATCTGCTCGTACATGTCCTTCATGCCGCCGGAGAAGCCTCGCCAGTTGGCAAAGACGATCAGCGGCAGCTCCTCCCGGCCAAAGTCCTTAATGGCCTGCGCCGTTTTGTACGAGGAGTCCGGATACCACACCTGACCCGCCTGCTGCAGGGTCTTGGCTTCTGAGTCAAGATTAGCAGGATCGGCGGGCATTTCCACCTCCACCGTGCGCGTCTCCACAGCGATTACGCCAACGGGCACACCACCGAGACGGGCGCGTCCGGTGACCACTGTCTTGGCCCATGGTGCCATGATTTCGCTCCACGAATCCCGATCAAAGAAGCCGTTCTCCCACTCGTTGGCATTCGAGGGATTGACGCGGCCGCCGAGCATCCACCGGGGATCGTACGGCGACTTGGTGGGCATGAAGTCCACGGGCCGATCGATACGATCACTTGGCAGAATGATGGGCAGGTCGCAGCCAATGTAGGCGGGGATGTACGAGAGCCAGTCGAGGATGGTGTAGACACCGTCCAGATCGATGGCCTCCGTCTTGTGGGTGACGCCGTTGTTGAACATGATCTGAGTGCCGCCCAATTGGTTGTTCGAGGCGTATACCTTGCGTCCAAGTAGCTGAAAGTGGGACATAAGGTAATTATTATACAAATAAGTTATATTTTATTATAGTTTAAAAGTAGCTTACCTTGTTGAGCGCGGCATAGCCCGTGAGTATAATGTGCGAGTTGTCGATCTGGATGACACGCTGGCCCAGACGCACCACATAGGATCCAATACCGATGGTGCGGCAAGTAACCATGGCGATGGTGACAATCTCCTCGTAGGCCTGCGACGTCTCGCCGGCGATCAGACCGGCGTATCGCAAGTTCTCCACGCCAAGACCGTCGTCCTTGCCAATGATATCGGTGATCTTGTAGCGCTGCTCACCCTCGTCCTCGATCAGAATGGCACGCACCGAGTTCAGATTGGCCACCTGGGCGTAGTCCTCGGTGGTCAGGTAGAGGTACTTGAAGCCCTTATCTGGCTCCTCGGGATCCTCCCATGCGATCTTGAACATGGCCTTCACCTCCTCCGCGAGACCGATACGAGCTCCACTGTTTACAGAGATGTAAATCTGCGGGAGAATGGGGCCATTAGTAGATCTCAAATGTAATGAACCTGAGAGATTTACATACCCTTGGAACCTTACGTTCGCGAGCCAGCTGCGAGGCCTTGGCGAAGAGCACGTCCTCCTTGATGCCAAAGGAGCCAATCAGGTAGGTCAGGTCATTGGCTATCACAATGATCTCACGCCCATTCGGATACTCGGGCGTGGCCAGGACAATACGCCAAGCCACCATGCCGCACTGCAAATAAAGTATTAAATATCGAATGAAAATCACGGTTGCAGGGCCTTCGGAAGGTTAAACCTACATTGTTCTCTCCCGGCAGGCGCTGCATCTCCACCAGACTGTCGCCCTCGAGCACCAGTTCCTTGCACTCGATGAGGATCTTGTCCGGAATGCGGATATCCACAGTGGGACGCGCCTTGGAGAACTCCTTCCAGTGACGCTCGGTCATCTGGCGGAACATATCGGGCACATCGTACACATAGGTGGTGCCATTGGACTGCGCCTGGAAGCGTTTCTGCTGCAGGAAGTCTTTGGTCATGTACGGCGTCGAAATGGGATGGCCGTGCAGGGATCCTTGCTTCTCTCCGTACGCCTTGAACTTGATCTGCAGCGGGGAAAATGAGTAAGAGGCCAAAAGGGAGGTGTGTCTAGGATACTTACAATGCCAGTCTCCGGCTCCGTCTGCTCCGTGTACATGGAGATGTCGAGGAAGTAGCCCGAGTCGTTGGCTATGCACAGACGCACCGCCTGGGTGGGCGACTGCGGCGACTGGCGGATAACCATTTTCAGCTCAGCCTGCAGCACGCGCAGCTTCCACAGACGCGGACCGTAGCGCATGATCATCTTGGTCACCGACTCCTCGATCTTGGCCGGGTCCATGATGACGGTGGGTACAAAGTTCAGGAAGATGTGGTTGCAGTCGGTGCGCTTGGCGTGCGGATGCGAGAAGGCCACCTCCAGTTCGTCCATGGCCTCCAGCAGCACGCGCTCGCCCTCGTTCTGCAGGTACTCGAAGGAGGCCTCCTTGGTAATCAGGTCCGAGTGCCGGATGATCGAGCGGATGAAGAAGCGGTAGTCCGTGACCTCCTGGCCCTTGGACACCTTGGCCTTGCCGAGGTACAGGTGCATCTTCTGGTTGGCCGTGGGCAGGGCCTCCAGATCGTACGTCTTCATGCGGTTCAGTTCCAGATGGAAGGCCGACGCCGGCTCCAGATGCCGATAGATGCGATCCTCCGTGAACTTATCCCGGGCACGATATGTGAAGAACTTGGGGAACTGGCGCTTCTTCAAAGCAGCGAACGTGATCCTACGGATGCGACGCTGGAAGAGCTCCTCGTTGTGCTCCTGGCAGTAGTTGCCAAAGATCTGCGCCATCTGCAGATCGTCCATCTCGCCCGTTTCCCTCACAGCTACGCTCACAATGTGAATGGGCTCCGTGGACTTGGCCTCTTCGGCGGCATTAGCTCGGGTCACGGGATCCGACAGCGACACATTGATCGAGGTGCTATGCCGGCTGTCCGAGATGGAGTCAGCCGCCTCCACGGCCTCCAGAACCTTGGCATTGACCATGGCCGGCGACACAAAGTCCTCGAGCAGATCCAGGATCTCGTCCGAGTACATCTCAAAGTGCTCGAAGGAGTCAAAGGCAGCTATTGCGCCAGTGCGCACAAAGGAGCTGCCCAGGGATTCGGCTGCCGCATGATCAAGGCCTTCCGGCGACGACATTCGCGAGAAGAGCCTGTTGGGATGGGCGGTGGGTAACAGGAACTGGAAGTGGACCAGCGGCAGGCCGCCGGAGAGCTCCAGATGCTGCAGGCAGGTCAGCTCGTACGAGGTGTAGGCTCTCCTCACATAGACCTCCAGGGCGGCGTTGCACACAGCCCGGTTGGAGTGGTAGAAGAAGTCGTGCAGGATGTCGAAGATGGAGGTCTCCGACAGGATCAGGCGCTGAAGGTTCTCCGGGTGGAAGTCGTGGCCGTACATGTCCACGGCCGACAGGAAGATCGACTCCATCTGGTTGTGACGCAGCTCGTAGGCCGGCTGGTGAGCGGCGATGAGCACCTGGCGGGATCGCAGCGCCACCCTCGAGTGCTCGGCGCGGTTCAGGGAGGTCAGCTCGCTCAGCGTGTTGGCCAGCTCGTCCGTCAGACCTGGCTCGTTGGCCCACAGGTGGTCGATGAGCAGCGTGACCAGCAGGTTCTTCTTGGCCACCTGCGAGTGCGAGAATATGGTGTTGACCACCGTCTGCATGTCATCCTTGTTGTGCTCCCGCACCAGGCCCACGCACTTGTCGTAGTGTCCGTGCTGGAACTGCGACTCCACGTCGTAGTACTGGCGCAACAGCTCGTGCACAGCCGCCTTCATGCGACCGCGGATGCCGTTGCGGTACCGCTGGACCAGCTGCACAATGCTCTGGGTGGTCAGGAAGAAGACGTCGCGGTCCGAGCGCTTCTGCAGAGTGGCGGCATGGCTGTCGATCACGCTGGCGATCTGCTGCGAGGGGAACTGGGCCAGCACACTGGTTATGTTCCGCTCGTACAGGGTCATCAGCTTCCGGATCTTCTTCTCAACGGAGATGGGAATGCGTCCCGAGATGGAGGCAATCACTTCCTGCAGCTCCAGCAGAGGCAGCGAGGGATCCCGCAGGCTCTGCATGAACCGCTCGATGATGTCCCTCAGCCGCTGGGCATTGAAGGGCTCCGGAAGGCAATAGCCAGCCAGGGTGTTCTCCAGGATGCTCTTGTAGGTGTTGTGCACGCGGTTTAGCTTCTCGGGCACGGGGGCGTTCTCTGGCTGCGGGAACTGGCCCTTGCAGGGCTGCGCCTTGGTCACCAGCGAGGGATCGTCCAGCTCCAAGTGACCCAGCAGGGATCCGGCATCTAAAACAGCGCCTGGCCGACGCACAAAGGTCACCGTGCCTGCCTCTTGGGAGGTCAAAGTCATCACCATCTTCATTACCTCGATCTCGGCAAAGGCCTGACCCTTGGCCACATGGGCGCCATCCTCGACAAGCAGATTAATGAGCTTGCCGGCAGAGGGACTGCGCAGCAGCGAGGGATCGTTCTCCTTCTCGAACACGCACGTCTGGTTGCCGATAACGATGCGGTAGCGGTCCACCTCCTCCTTCATGTACGTGGTGTAGGAGGCGCCCTCAAAGGAGATGAGCAGGCCGCCGTCCGAGAGGCGGTGCACCTCGATCTCCTTGAACGAGCTGTTCATCAGCAGGAAGTACGAGTTGGCGCCGCTCTTGGCCGCCTGGACCTTGTAGCGAATGCCATCGTTGATCAGCTCCACGTCCACCACGTTCGTCAGCGTGTTGGCAGCCTGTATCTGGCCCTTCTCCAGCGAGGTCTGGAAGCTGGAGAAGCTCTCGGTTATGTGGCGATCGGCGATGTGCAGGGATCCGCACATGACGCCCAGCAGTATGTCCGGCTTCTCGGACTGCACGCGTTCGGCTATCAAAGCGTCAAGCCATGCAGTGTCGATGCTGTTGTCCAGAAACCGATTCGTCTCCAGCAAGGTGATCAGGTACTCGACCGTGGTACGGAAGTCGCCACGAATGGACAGCTCCTTCAGGGCAATCACCAGGTTCTCGCGCGCCTGCTGCCGGTTCTCGCCCCATGAGAAGCAATGCCCGAACTGCGAGTCCGCGAACTCGTGCAGGCCTCCGCTGGCAGCCACACTGAAGTAGCCCCAGACGTTCTTGCTGGACCGGAAGTTCAGCTCCTGCACGGTGCCCGAGCTGGGCTTGAAGCCCTCGTCGGGATTCTCGGAGGTGATGCGGGCGGCGATCACATGGCCAGAGGGACGCGGCTTGTTCGGCGGATTCTCAAAGTCGATGACGGAGGAGCCCCACGGAGACTCTCCGTACAGAAGTCGGATGTCCTTGAGCCGGTAGAGGGGGATACCCATGCCAATCTGCAGCTGGCAGGCGGGCAGATTCACATCAGCCACCATCTCCGTGCAAGGATGCTCCACCTGCAGACGGGGATTCAGCTCGAGGAAGAAGTAGCGACCCTCGGGATCGTACAGATACTCCACCGTGCCGGCGCTCACGTAGCCCACCATCTTGGCCAGACGCACCGCCGCCTTCTCCATGTCCTCGAACACCTCCGGCTGAGCCACGATGGCGGGTGCTTCCTCGATAATCTTTTGGTGGCGACGCTGGATGGAGCAGTCACGACCGAACAAGCTGATGGCATTGCCATACTGATCCGCCAGCAGCTGCACCTCCAAGTGCCGGGCTCCCCTGGCCAGCTTCATCACGAAGATGGGTGAGCCGGGCACCTCGGCCTGGACTTGACGGAACAGGGCGGGAAACTCCTCGGCGGTGTCCACACGACGAATTCCCTTGCCACCGCCGCCCTCGGAGGCCTTGATCATCACGGGAAAGCCTGAAAGAAAGGAGGAATCATTGATTTCAGTGATTTTTTGATCTTTTGATTGGGGATTTCACTTACCAATCTTGTTGACAGCTGCCAGGCCTTGCTCCACATTGGTCACACAGCCGCGGGCGAACAGCTCGCTGGATATTTTGATCTTCTTGCCGCTGTACTGGGCCTTAAGCTCCGAGCCGGACCAGGGCAGCGTGGGAATATCCGCTGTTTGGGCCACAATCGAGGAGGCCACCTTGTCGCCGAGCGCCCACATGGCGCGCTCCGGCGGGCCAAGGAACACCAAACCCTCCTTGTTCAGCAGCTCCGGCAGTTTGGGGTTCTCGGACGCATGACCCCAGCCAGCCCAGACAGCCTGCAATCGGAGGAAATCAGAAAATGGGTTCACAATCAGTTTATGTTGATTCAATAAGTAAAGTCCCAAGGACACTGGAGTGGCAGTGGGACTGGGACTGGGAGCGGGTGCGGAAGCTTTATGGCTGGGTAAAAATCAATTGTGACGTCATTGCCGCGGATAGCAAAACAAAATAGATAATTCACACTGGACAACAAGGTGTCTGTCTCGACGCTTTGCTAATTAACCTCAAGCGCCCTTCTCTACCTATGCACGTACTTATAATGAAAAGCAAACACCAAAGAGTGAATTTCCACTACGAGGTAAGTGTTTTAAATGCATTTAAATCGAAGTTACGTGCACTTTAGGTTTAGGTTGCTAAGGTGAGTGAGTAAGTAAGGAGGTGGAACCTCTTGATTAATAATTTAGATTACAGGTATATAGGGTTTGTTTTGAAAACAATACTTGAATGACGATTCCAAGAATCATATATAATACCTCTCCAAAGATTGCTACTTGGAAAAGGCCCTTACAATGTCCAGAGAATATCTATAGACTGATGAAAAGGTATACTATAGATCCTGAGAGGTGTAGGGATGATAAAAAAAATCGACATTTTGGTACTGCAGCGATATATGGACACTAAAGTCGATATATAAATCGATTTTATAATTTACTATTTACATATGTACAATAAATCAATATTATCAATATATTTTGACGTTGCCCCAAGACATAAACACATAATTTAAAAAAATTGTCTTTGTTCTCTTCCGATAATATCGAAATTTTCTTAAAAAAGCGATATTTTTCGATACTTAAATTTTGAACATATCAATAATTTGATTGATATAATATTCTTCTAGAGATTTTTGGCAATATATCTCCGCTATATCTATATCTTCCTCTTAAAGGTAATTGTTGGAGCTTAATTTGTAAGCAACAAATTGAACTCCCTTTACGACCCATTAAGGATAGCTACAAAGTACAATTTTTATATTATTTTTCAACAAACTTTTATAGCTTTCAGGTGGAACGTTTTACGTTTAATCTTAACTTTGGTTTGTGCCAATCAACACGTATAATCATTAACAAGTGTAAAAGTAAGGACCTCCATGAAAAAAAAAAACATTTAAATTGCTAACGAGTGTCGTCGGCGTTAGTACATACAGATAAAGTAAGCGATAGAAGAATATGTACATATAAATACAGTATATAGACAGTATAACGATATGCAATTTCGAAAATTAGGCAGGGCATACACAGGCCCTGTAACAGTGTCATAAATAACCAGGCCCTAGACTATTTCGCACTCTTTGTTGCCCAGTGTTGCCGGCACAACCACACACGAGCACAAATAGGGGTTCTCCATTGGTATGTCGCGCTGCGATCGCTTGACTTTGACGGTGTGTAAATACGAATCGTATGATAGAGGTGGGAACCCACCAAACTAAATAGACACCGACCGTCCACTATGGTTGCTTGGCCCCCAGATTCCAGATCCCGGACTCACCTGCACTTGAGTGCGGAGTGCAATATCCACAATGAGCTCAACGTTGGCATAGTTGTTGTTGTTAGAACCGCCGGGCACGGGCACATAATGATCGGCCATCTTGATGTACTCGGCATTCGCCTTCAGGTCCTCGGGCGTGACCATCACCACGAAGCGGACAGCCCGCTCGTTCTTGAACATCTCGTAGGACCAGCGTCGGATGGAGCGCATGCACTTGACCGCCGCAATGCCATTGTTGGCGATCAGGACGCGATTGATTACTCGGGTGCCGCCGAAGCGCTTCACAAACTCCTCGGTGGTGGCGATGTGGAAATCACGATCCTGATGGCGATCCTGGCCCAGGCCAGTGCCCCGCGACATGCTCGGCCTGGAAAAGATCAAAGGGAATTAATATACATAACTGATAAATGATGGGATAATGATTTTAAATATGTTCTATAATATTATAGTGGAATTTTGGCTAATTTTTTAACTCAAAGTAGGTTATGTATCAGTTTAAGACTTTATAGTGGTAATAAATCTAAAACTGTTTTAGAAAATTAGCTCTGACAACAGATACTTAAATAGCAATTAAATAAAAGACTGTGTAATAGTTTTTAAGCCATAAAATAAACTCTCAGAAACCACAGAACCACGTTTTGCTGATCAGTGTAAATAATGGCGTGATGCGACAAGTGGAGAGAACCGCGAGGGACGGGCGATGTGCTTAAAGATTTGACAAAACCGGTTTCGGATCTCTTTCCCACCGATCAACAGTTCTTGCAAATAATTCTCCCTTGTTTACAACTTGTCAACAAATCTTGCATTGCAATATAAACATATTTTAACCGTAAGTATCCAATAAATACAGGGGGTTAGGGCAGATTTACTTTAGGGTTCCCACCGCGGGTCCGGGCACGGCGAGCAGCGATGACGATGCCTGGTTGTTGTTGATGTTGGCACTGTGATTGCTGATGCTGGCACTCATCTCGCCGTTGTTATTTGCCTCATCCTGGCCACAATCGACGGCCACAAAGTGGGGAATTACCGGATCCGATGAAGATGCCGCTCCCGTTCCCGTTCCCGATCCGGATGCCGTGGCATTATCCTCACCGGACTCAACAAGTACGAAACGCTTGCTGGCGCGACGCTTCAACATTCTAATTAGCTCCACGAGGGCCAATAGCATCCAAGGGGCAAAGTCAAGGCGGGGAATGATATCGGATCGTTGCGGATCGTATCTGTATCTGTGTCTGTATCCGTATCCGTATCGGTATCTGTGGCGTGGGGGATCGTCTCCTCGCAATTATGCAAGTGTGACTAATAAGCGGGGCCGCCGCACTCACAATATTTTAATGCCACACTGCACCACTTTCACCGCGCTCGGCGCTCGCTGGCCGAAAAAAAATATACAAAAATCAATGTCGAACAATGTCCGCGACACGCGAGAAACTTATTTGGGCAGCGGCGGGGCGTACTTCTGGGGGATATGACGGAATGCGGAATGCGGACCGACGGAGCCGACGATTGCCTGGGAACTGAACCTCGGAGCGGGCCAACAGCACGCTGGTATTGGCCACCATCGCTCATACGCCGCGTGGTACGGAGAAACGGAGAGACAGACGGAGAGAGTGAGAGAGAGTCGCTGGCGGCGAAACAAGTTTTGACACATTATGAATGAAAACAAAATGCGGCGTCCCCACACACCGACACTCTCTCTTCACTTCTCTATCTCTCCGGCGGCTCCTCTGTATGTTTGCGCAGAGCGCGAAAAAGTTCTCAGAAAGCTGGGACTGGCTCTCACTCGCACACATGGCCCAGAGCTTTGCGCTGTCTCTGTTCCCTAAACTCACGCGATTTGTTTGGCGGCAACGGGCGTTGTTTGTCTGTGACGTAGTCACCTGTTCAATGTTTTGCTTGCGCTACACAGGCAGAAAAATGTTTGGTTTTCGTAGAGTATACAATTATTGAGGTTTTAAAAACTTTTATGGAGAAATTAAACATTGATTTAAGAACTATAGTAATTAATTCATTTACATTCTATTCTTTGAAGCTATTTTTCTAAAACTCAGCAAATTGCACATTTTTGTTATCATCATATAAGGTCTAAGAAGATGATATTATCCTTTAAAATCCCTAAACTATTACTTGATTAAAATATAATCAATATGAACCCAAATTCGGTTTTCAAATTATTAAAGGATAATTTTCTTCTTAATGTCTCAGAGGCATTGCCTCTATACCATCTAAAATTTTACTTATAACAAACTTATTCCGTTGTAAACTGCTAAATATTTGGCAGTTCCTTTCAGATAAATTGGCTGCTAACAAGGTTTTAACATACAAGTTTCAGTAAAAACAAGATTAAAGATCTTTCTTCACCTGCCAGGACAATAAACTCATCAATATTCATTGTGCTGCCTGATATAACGCCTACATTATGCTTGGTTTTAATTCCTTGAGATCTTCAAGATCTTCTTTCCCTACACACATCCCTGGTGCTCACCTCAGACGCTTGCGTCGCTCCGAGATGTCGCCATTCTGCCGAACATCGCTCTGCATCTTCTGGGGGAACTCGTCGCAGGCCTCGCCCGCCTCGGCAGCCTTCTCGTCGATCTCATCGCCCACCTGTTGAACGTAATAGAGATTTGAGAATAACACAAAAATGCTCACAATATCATATATGTAAATATGTTGACATTACCAGGAAGCTGGGGCGCTCGCCCTCAGCGTTTTGGGTTGCCGTCTCATTCGACGTCGCCTCATTTGCTTCGCTCATCTTGCTTAGGTTTATGTCAAAGCTATTGTTGTTCTTGTTGCAAAGGTTGTTGTTGTTGTTCTGATGGCAGGTGATGCGGATGTTGTCGGTATTGAGCTCGGTCAATGCGTTATCCTTTAGCTGCACGCACAGCTCCTCCACCTCCGACTTGAGACTCTCGCTTGAAAATTTGACCTTCTTGATGCTGCCGACCTTGGTAAATCGCTTGTTGTCGCCCGCCTTTATCGCCGATGGTGCTGTGGGTGCGGATGTCACTGCTCCTGCCTCCAAGGAATTGGATTTTGTGGCTGGTGCTGTTGTTGTCGTTGTTGCTGTAGCTGCAATCACGCTGGAGCTGTCTGAAATCACAGATTGGCAATAATGCACAAGTTAATCACAGGTTAATCTCAAGTGTGAGCTATACTCTAATTCAATTGGGTTATCAGCTAGGTGTGTGCGATTTTTGTGTGCCCTTCAAGTGTTTCTCGAGTGTGCGTGTGTGTGTTGCGGTTTAACAAAGTTGTGGGATTCTTACGATTGCTGGGACCTCTGGCGCTGTCGCTAGCTGCTGCTGCTGCTGCTGTGCCTGTGCCTGCTGATGGGACGACGACGACGACGGGCTTCAATCTTTTCTGGCCGCGGCCAAAGATCAATGTCAAGAGGAAAGCGAGAAAAGCAGCCAGAGTGGTGCCGAATAGTGTGATCAACATCGGCTATGTCCAAAAAGCTGCTTTAAATCGGTGAATTCAAATTCGGATTAGATAATCTTGCAGCTTGTATGACTGTCGTCTGTCGTCCGTCTGACTTTAAATATTTAACATTTGCGGAGCAGTGAAAGCACAACTCTACGGACAGACGCTGGGCATCGGTTTGGTTTCGTTTCGTTTTGGGCATTTTTCAAGTTCAAAAACCTTGCCACGAATTTGTGGGCCAAATCGGCGAAACAAAACAAAATCAAAATGCTAATCTATGCATAAACTAGTTGGCCACAGAGATACAATTAAGAAACCCAAAAATAAAACGTTGCCAGGTCAATGAAGCAAGAGAGATAAGAAATAATAAAGAAACTGAGATACTCTATCTGAAGTACTTGAAAAATCTCTCAAAAGAAAACTTTACTGATAAAACAAAACATTATGGAGTAATGATTCAGTGAATATACTTAATTGTGTCAATATTAAGGCGTAAAAAGATTATCTTTATAATATGGCAGTTCAATAAGGTGATTTAAACTTTGATTCAAACCGAACAAATACTATATAGCAACGATTCTACTAATGCATAATACTATACAAAAATACAGAAGCTCAAAGTGTTACCGGCTGGGTCAAAAGTCAGAGATTGGCTTGCTAATGATCGGCCCAAGTTCCAACTAATATTACCCTTTGGCAGGGTGACGATAAAACTGGAAACTACGAAAATGATTTTCGGTTATTGGGGGTACAATGTGCAGCGCATTAAAATTTTAAAACAAAACGCAGACGAGTGGGAAAGGTAAATGAAAAAAACACAAGCTGACAGAAAAACAAAAAAAACCCCCAGCTGGTGTTGGTATGTGGAAATGCAAATTGGCTGCGCCAGTAGTAGAAGAGGTCAATGATTTGGCATTACAATATGTAAGTATGCCAGCAGCTTTGAGCTTCGAAAGGCTCGGAAGGGCGAATTAGAGACCAGGGAATCGATCTCGAAGTGTTATGCAACACCTGTAACACGGAAATCCCGCCACGATCTAGGATTTCACAGTGAATTCCATCGAACAGGTGGGCGGCCTGGAATCGCTCCATAAACACTGGGAGTCGTATGTTTTTCTATGACCAGTAATTTGATACGATAAGAACCACCACTCGCATCTGTTTCGCCTTACTCAATAGCCGAAAAGTACTGAAAAAGCGCGATTATCTTTGGGAACAACACTTCACGGGGCCTTGACTGGGTTTTTATATATTTTTGGGCACGCCCCAGCCCTATATAGTGTCTCTTTAGCTAAGGTTTACGTTTATGTTTGATCTCGCTTTACCACTCTGCGTGTGCCTCAGTGTCTAGTCTCTTATTTTCGTGGACGAGGTCGGATCGGATTCAACTTCCTAGACTGGTTCCGCACGATTGCTAGGTGGCTACTGCAGTGACCGACGCTTGGAACTCAACTGGGCCATGCTCGGCCAGCAAGCACTATCGATGCCTGGACGTCGTCGTTGCCGGCGTAGCGTCGACTTCGCCGTCGTCACTATCAATATCAACTATAGCTACATAAATACATATGTATATGGTGGCTGTGACCAGGGCTCTGGGCTCTGTGTAAGTGTGTACTCTGGTGCGTGTACAGGTTGTTGCGCTCGTATGTTAATCGCCGGCGGGTCTCGCGGGTCGCCAAGCCAATTGTTGTTGCAGGTGCCGCCGAAAGCACGGTAATAATACATGTACAATTGAACCTCACTAATACGAACAGCTCGAATTAAGCTGGGAAATCTCGGAGGGATCTCAAAACATTAAAGCAAAGTAATGCTTGTGTCACGGTCGCATCAACCGGAATATAGAAAACAACGATTTAGTTTTGTTATTAATAGAGCAGACTTTGTGACTGATCTCTGGTAAATCCATTGAAAAAACGAATAATGTTTATTATTAATCAATTATAATTTAATAGAAATCAACAGCTTCAAAACTTGGCCATAGTTGGCCGATCATTCCGAGTCTTGTTGTAAAATTTCATCTAAACAACAAGAAAAGCAAGTTGATCTTTGAAGACAACTTTCGGGAAAAGTGGGAAAAGCTGTCAAAATACTATTTCTCATCGAAATATAAATATAATTCTTTAAAAATCCCCTATTTCGAGGTTTCACTGTCCGCAAAAAGGCCCATTCTTGTTGCTAATTGATAACGGAGCTGGCAGTTGCGATAACACCGATAAATCGATGGCGATCAGCTGTTGACAACCGGCCTGCCATCTGTGTGTCTCCCCCACTTCCGATCTCTATCTCTCTCTGTCTCTTTTCCTCTCTCGTGGTCGCTCTCTCTCTTAACTGTATCTGTGCCATTGTGGGAGCTTTCAATGTCAAGGTCGCTGCTGCTGCTGTTGTTATTGTTGTTGTTTCACCTGGATTTAATCTGGCAGTTGACCCAAACGCTGACGGTGATGCACTCCAGGCACAAAAAAAAAAAAACAAAACAATAACAACAATGATAATTTCTCAATTTGCTGTCGTAAGTGGCAAGCGATGCTGATTAGGGTTAAACGGGCAGCGTAAAAGGCCTGAAATTGATTAGAGCAGCGATGCACTTGAAATGGTATAATGAATAACGGGATCCAGTCACCGCTGCCACGAGCAGAACACGCGAATCCCGCTGATTTGTTTTCATTTTTTTCCATCGCCGATCTGAGAGGCATCAGCAGAGGTTTTTTAAAAGTCATAAAAGAAATTCCCGCCGCGACGCCCGGCTTTAATCTCAGATAGCCGGTGGAAGTCGACTCAAAAAATCTTCCGATTTTGGCATTGGCCTTGGCGACCGATTATGATTAATACTTAACAGTGACGGCGACGGGCGGGACGGGACGTAAAGGTTCCGCCGAATCTTTCACGGGCATCTTATCGCACGGAAACTTTTTGTGTGTTTCGCTCCTCGAATTGGCACGAATTATTCATGTTTGGCGCGTGGCCAGGCAGAATCAGGCGTCAACTGATATCGGTTCCAAATAATAACAATAGAACCGAAAGTCGGTCGCGTGTGAGACGCCTGATTTCGATGGGCTTATCTCAGGGATTTCTAAACGAACAATAAACAAGCAAATGGTTCTATAAAAAGAAATAAGGTATCTAGTAATTTTTAATTTGAAAGGGAATTTAAAGTAACCTGTTTCCGGAATTTATTCACAAAAATAAAAAAGATTACTTGACAAGAGGTTCTTTAAAAGTATCTTTGAGATTTCTGCACAGAAAAAAAATTATAATCCATTTGGGTTTAAAGTTAAATTTAAATTCAACAAAAATGTAAGATAAAATAGCACATCTCTTTAATACCTCTGTGTTAGAAAAGTAAATTAAGAATATTATAAAATTTGTTTAAAATAAAATATTAATATAATTCCGAGATTTTTACAGAGGGAAAAACATCTTTGCGGGAAGTATAAAATTACCCTCAATTGGGTTTTAATTCTTACTGTTGTATACATTTAATTAAATAAGAACAATTTAGTAAAAATTTAATTTAATTAAAAATTAATTTTAAAACGAAGTAAAATTGTTTTATTAAGGTCCAAAAAGTATTATCAAATATGTATTTATACAAAATAGGATTATTCCCATGTAGACGCTCTTAATCTACAAGAAACTTTTTCTTTCTGTGGAGCATTTCTCTTGAGATGCACAATCTTCAATTTATTTATTATTAGGTAATTGAAGCCGGCTGACTCACACACACACTGGCAGATATGCTGCTGACTCGCCCACACGCTCTCGCACATACATACGTCACGGGCATCGCGCGATGTGTAAAATCCAATAGGAATCAAGGTCAGTAACGAGCGAGAGAGGGGTTGCGAGAGAGAGAGAGAGAGAACCGAAAGAAAGGCGAGCATATTGAAGATGGAAAAAAATATTCTGCCCATTGCACTTTGATGTGGGATTTCGCCCCTTAGCCAAATTATTCAAATGATAAACAAACACGGGTCCCGATCTATGCTGTAGGCAGCGCGATTACCGAGGTGAATAACCCCACTCATTTGCATACATGCGAACCAGGCTGTAATTAGCCGTTCGGCGCTTAGATTACCGCACTTACTCTTCTCCATCGTATTGCGCTTCGCACGTTTCTTTCTGTTGGCAATTTTGTAGTGTGTAACTGTTCTTTTTCCGGGTGCAAAACTCTCTCCTCTCACTGTCACAGCTCTTTGGGCTTTGATTTCCCGATTCGCGGATTCCTAGGAATCCCCAGACGGTATGCTAGGTATGTTCGACCGTTCCAGTTACCGCGACACCCGCAAATTACCATACAAATTAGTTTATTTTCGTGTTTCAAGACGTTGAAATTAGAAATGGCTCATCAGCGTGACCGTTTCTTTCTTTGCATGCAAAGCGTTAGTGCCTTGGCCAAGTTGTCCTAAAAGCACTCTTGGCCACACTTGCGCAGCGCGGGAAATCCGTACTCATTGATTTGTTGTGATTTTCTTTGTTGATGAATGAAAAATTAATGAATGAATAGGATATTAGGAACGTATAGCCGGAAAAGTTCGAATAACGATACGGCCAATGGGCGGAATAGTTCACATTATCTGTATATCGTTGACAAATGTTCTTCAGAAAAGCTTTTTTCTATGAATGAAAAATACTATATTCTGTGCTGGCCCCGAAATACCAAATAATTCTTAGCGGCAATCAACAGCTGTTGTGCTTGCGTTACCCAACACTGCGTTTGCGGAACGGCATTTCGGCGCGTGCATTTTATAAACATTTCGGCAAATAAACAAGGATTACGATAATGTTTGATGTGGAACCGATAATAGCAGATCACAAGGACGTGATACATGATGTGGTGTTCGATTACTACGGCCGTCGGATGGCCACATGCTCCAGCGATCAGACAGTGAAGGTAATACCGGAGCTTCTTTGTGATAAACAACAACTTTTGTGATTCGGATTTTATGCCCGCAGATTTGGGATGAGGACGGGCAGGGCAAGTGGAGCGTGACCAGTAGCTGGAAGGCCCACTCCGGCTCCATTTGGCGCGTGTCATGGGCACATCCGGAGTTCGGCCAGGTGGTGGCCACATGCTCCTTCGATCGCACCGCCTCCGTCTGGGAGGAGGTGATTGGCGAGAAGGTATCCTCGAGCAACGCCCCCACACGCCGCTGGGTGCGTCGCACTACGCTCGTGGACTCGCGCACCAGCGTTACCGACGTGGAGTTTGCTCCAAAGTACCTCGGACTGCTGCTGGCCACCGCCTCTGCGGATGGAATCATCCGCATCTACGAGGCACCGGACATTATGAACCTCTCGCAGTGGCCCGTGCAGCACGAGATCGCCAATAAACTGCCGCTCAGCTGCCTCTCATGGAACACCTCCACCTACATGGTCACCCAGCTGCTGGCGGTAAGAAATCTTCACTTGACTTTTATTGAAATTTCTTTGAAACTGAACTTTTTTGCAGGCGGGCAGCGATGAGGCGGCCACGCCTACTGGCAAGGTCTTCTTATTTGCTTATAGCGAGAATGCACGCAAGTGTGTGAAAATAGAGACTGTAAACGATATAACCGATCCAGTCACTGATGTGGCCTTCGCCCCGAACGCCGGCCGCACCTTCCATATGCTGGCCGTGGCCAGCAAGGATCTCTATATTGTTAATCTGCGTGGTATAACGTAAGAGCCAGAAAAGCACCTATAATAGACAACAATAACGATTCCTAATTCTTCTAGGGACGCCACTGGCAACTCGAAGCTGGACATCCAGACAGTCAAGTTCAGTGAGCACAACTGTCCCGTGTGGCGCGTCTGTTGGAATATGCTGGCCACCATGCTAATCTCTACCGGCGACGATGGCTGCGTTCGCCTGTGGCGCATGAACTACAACAAGCAATGGCGCTGTGCCGCCGTGCTAAAGGCGGAGGGCAGCGGACCCACATACGAGCCGGCCCCGCCCACTCCGACATTGGCCACCACAGCCTCGGCCACGGCCAAGTTCTACAAGAAGGGCACCATCGGAAACCAGGTGCCGTGGCACTGATCTTGTAGTTTATCGTTAGAGTTCCAAATAAATGCCTAAGTTGAAAGTGGCCTGGTTTGATTTTAATGACGAGTTGAAGATGTTGCAGTTCGGTTTATAGTAACAAAAGGAATTAAGGTATTGAATGCAGTAAAAGTAATCTACTTTTTAGAATTCATATTTCGTATGGAAATTATAGCCATTTGTTTATCAACCGATATGTATCATGTTAAAGAAAACTAGCTCTAAAACATTGGTATTTACCAAAGTAGACTAGAAATAATTAGCAACAAATGAATAGCTTTTGGTAAATTGTTCTATGAAAAAGTGTTTATACTTTTCAGATCTTTAATGATACTTAATGATACTTTCTTTGTGATGATTGTGAAGCTTGTTTTCTGTGACTGCTTTTAGTGCCACTTACTCCTGGGTATATGAGCCGGCGACGGCATTCTGATAAATGCGATGAGCAGCTTCCTCGTCCACATAACGCCTTCAGCAGTATCTCTTTCGCCTTTCAGCTGTATTACTATATTACATCACATAAACGTGGACACTCAAGGGATGCCGCCAGATGCACCACGCGCACACATCCGATTGAACTGCACAAACTTCAGTCGGCAAACTGGGACAATTATTGATTTCTGACGATGTTCCCCGCAAAGAAATAATCAAAACAAAATTAAAGTTCACATGACAAGCCAGAGCGAGGCACTTACGAAAATAATACATCAAATTTCTCTCTCGTTCTCCGCCCGTGCTCTGGGTGAGTGTGTGTGAGACAGCGCGAGCACTAGATCTGATATGCTGGCTATTTTTAAAGCGGCCGAGCGCAGGCGAGAGCGAGAGAGAGACAGCCAGAGGGGAGTAAATAAAAGGCATTTTTCAAGTTCAGTGATTATTGCATTCAAATCGAATGGATTTATTAACTACTCATATATCTGTGTTCGATTAACCCCACACACTTGCAAACAAAGGCAACGGACCGATGAATCCTTTATGTCCTTTATACACAAGATTGTAATCCCATTTCCATTACGTCCACATGTGCTCATGCTCCTGCTCCAGATGTGCATAAATTAAGTATTACTCAAGCGTTTTTATGATGTTTGACACGAAAAACCATTCAGAACTCGAAGTTGTCGCGAAATATTCCACTTAATTGACCCGAACCGCAATAAAAATGGGAATCATTTCCCTGTCGATGACACCGCACAATTATAATGATATGCAACCACCATTCCACGGCAGGTTCCACGGGTGCTGCTGCTGCTACTCCTGATCCTGTTGCTCTGCTGGTAATCCGAGGAATGAAATCCAGTTCCAGCGACTCGATGCTTTTTGTAGCCTCTGATAAAACCACCCTCCTGATATCACGGTACCAAGGAACCCCTGTTCCCCTGTCCCAGATCCGAATGATTGTCTCTAATTGGAAGTTTTGACGTGTGTATTATGCCAAAGGCGATGGTGTTGACGCCGATCCCGAGCAGAGCTAGGGGTGGCTCTACTACACCCTCTATACCTTTCCGGGTATTGCCCTGTGGGCGGTGGTGGTGGTGGTGGTGGTCTCTAGCACGTCGCGTGGGAAGTCAAAGCTCAGAGGTCTCTCACATAGTGGTAAGTCCTGCCTGGCAGCAAAAACATTTATATGTGTTTAACCGGCAAAAATAAATTAATGCGCAAAAGATTGCTTCTCGCGCGTTTTCCGGGGGTGATTCACAACTTTTCCCACATTCCAGAGACAGCGATTTCGGTTGCTCGGTTGCAAGGCAATATAGGAGTTTCAAGTGATACTTTGGAGTGGGTTATTACTAGTAGTTAAAAAATATATTAAATTAAATTAAATGTTTCCCATGGGATCTTGGAATTCGTTAAACTCTAGGGAGTCAAGGGGTTACGCCACCGTGGCGATCCGAAATAATGGTAGTAACATAGTTTTTTGTGAAGAATTTATTGGTCAACATTAAGGAGTTTTATTATGAACATTACATACATTATAATTCACGAGAAAATCTAAAATCTGACAGAAACTGGGATATTTTAGGTTTTTTTTTTTAAGACTTTGTGCAGGATATACAAGGTATATGGCAGATATCTTTTACATAAGTTTAAAAAAGGTCTTTTTGAAAAACAATCAAATGAAACTTATATTGCCGGAGTCCGGCGCAAGAGTGCTTACTTTGAATTGTTAAATCTTTAAAAATAACCTAAATTCTGATATGGTTAGGTTTAAAATTCTAGTAAAAGAAAAAACAATTATAATTTTTAAAAATATTCAGGTTTGAAAAGATCCGTAAACCTTTTCTTCATTGCATTTTGAATTTCTAAAAAGTGGCCCCTTGCCCTTAATGAATTTATGAAACTGTATCCTGGCTTACTCGTCTACCTAAAGCAAACATTCATTAAGTAAAACGGCTTTCACAAAAACATGTTAAACTCCAGATAGTTAATTTATGTATTTTGCCCACAAAAAATCACCCTAAGCCAGCAGCTCAGCTAAAATATTATGATCTATTTACCTACCTTTATGACACAGTTCCCTTTCTGGGTTTTTATGCTTCTAGAGAGCGCTGACCAGATCTTCGCCTCGTTTCCTGTTCTACCCAAGAACGTGAAAATTCGGGTTCCTGCGGTTCCGGGTCCAGTGCTTTCGGGGTTGCGACCCCAGCCACCTTGCTAACCCCGCTCCCTAATTACGGGTGGCGAACGTGCAGCCGCGGATCGGGTGCCTGCTCACGTGTTTGCTTAGTTAGTGGCTCAGAATGCATATGCAAATTTCATAAACCATAAGCGGCAATAGTTGACCCCCAGCGCCCGGGCTTGACCAGTGGTCAGTGGTCCTCGAAATCCGCGGTCCAGCGTGCGCTAATGAGCACGGTGGCAGCTTATTGGACTGGGATTACTTCCGGTCCACTGAGTAAACGCAACATGGTTTTGTAAAATATGTACATATATATAAAAAATTTATATTAAGCGGATTTATAATGGACTTAAAACTTTGGGTTACTAACGGATTCCACATGTCTTCCGCCTAAATTAGTTGCTGCCGGCGGATAATAGCCAAAGCGCAGTCGCGCCTGCTCATACAGAACAAAAGTGATGATCGTGTTGGGACTGACGCGGATCAGCGCTGGAATGAAGCCACGATAGAAGGCCATTGGTCCTTGCTGGGCAATGCTCAAGATGACGCCACCGACTCCGGAGAACTCGCCCGGCTTGGCGTTCATGTAGGTCGTCTTGACCACATCAAGTGGCTGCATCAGAGTGACGGCAATGCAGCCGGCTATCGTGGATGTGGCAAAGTGCAGCGGCAGTCCATCTTCCGCTGCGGTAGCTGCTCTAATCGCTTGCTTCACCTGGTCGTACGCGGCATTGGTTCCAATGGTCAGGAGCACGGATCTCGAAACGGCGGGCACTGAGCCGCGAAAGAGACTGCGCAGACCCTCCTCCTTGTAGATGCGGTACAATCCGTCGAACACGTGCTTGTAGCTAAGGGATCGGTCAAGGATTAGAACGGACTTCGATTAGGTAATATTCACTCACTTTCTTCGCTTTTCCGGTGGCAGCTTGCTGTCATTTTGCAGCCGCACCGTGACCACGTCCCCGGGCACGCCGACGAATCCACCAAAGAGGCCGGCGAATGTGGCCAGACCCACCTTGGCTCCCATGCTCTCAGAGTCGACATACTTCTTGCCCCACTCGTACAGGGCAAAGCGGGCGGTGGTGTAGGTCAGCTGGCGGAACCAGGAGGCGGAGATGCCATTATAGAAAGCCCGGATGCCGCCCTCCCTGTAGATGTTGCCAATGATCTCGGTGACGGGCTTCCGGTCCGCTCTCGCCTGCGTCTGCAGCTGCACCTTGACAAGGTCCAGCGGTTGGGTGGCGGTCACTGCAATGGCCGAGCAGACGCCGCCGGTCCACCAGCGGGGCCGACGCTTGGAGTCCTCGTGTCCCATGGATCTCATTCGATGGAAGTTTCTCTTAATCGTTCCAATTGCTAAAAGAATGCCACCAGTATCCCATCTTTTCAGTTACACTTGTGCAATTTTGAATGTCATTTAAGTTAAAAGAATAATGACAATTAACACAAAGATCTAAGGGATTAATAGAGATTTACCTTGAGATATAAATTGTGCGTTGTACTATATCTCTAAGATTCTCCTTTGAAAGCAGATTACTTTATAATTCTCATGAAATTCTGTTCCCAAATAGATTCTGTTAAATTACTTTTTAATTTTATATTTTCGCTTAGAAACACTTGCTTTTATTTACAATAGATTCACAAAAGGTTCATAGACTTATGGTAAATGTTAAAGGTAATCTTAATCTTAATCTTAATTAGTTATTTAATCCCTGCTGGCTTTTTCTTCTCTCTTTTGTAGGATGCAAAACTTAGGACTATCACACTGGCTCTGCTCTGACTAGAGTTCTTCGGTTCCTGTTGGGTTTTAAGTTTTCCCCTGATCCTTTTTTTTTAAGTTCTCAGAAGTATCCCTTCAGTAGGCCATCTCGGCGCCCCAGGGCCTGTAGGGCTTGGCTCCATTGGGCGTGGCATACTGGAGAACACTGGCATTGTTGTAGTCCTGACCACCGCTTACCGGATACTGTGGCGCTGTGCTGTAGCTGAGACTCTCGGAGCTGACCTCCGCCGGACGATTGCTGTTGGTTAGCTCGATGTAGGTGGGTATCTGCTGCTCCGGATGCACCACGCTGTGGTCGTGGGTGTACGTCTGCTGCTGCTGCTGCTGGGCAGGCTGTGGAGTAGTGGTGGTCTGACTGCGTTGCTGATGTTGCTGCTGCTGACTGCTGGCTTCTGAGTGGAGGTCATGGCTAGGTAGGACCTCGTTAACAACCGCTGCACTTGCTCTAGAGGCACTGGTACGACCTCCATGCTGCTGCTGCTGCTGTTGCTGTTGCTGCGGCTGCTGCTGCTGAGAAGGCGAGGCGCTGAGCGTGGGATAACCAGAGTGGAGCGAACTGCTGGACACATAGGGACCAGGATTAGCTGGCGGTGCGTAGCTCTGGTACGATGCCGCCGCACAGTTGGGCTGATAGCCAGCGGTGCTGGGAGTGGGTGCAGTCCAGCCGCCGGGACTGGCGCAGCTCTTGGCCGACAGCTCGCGCTGCTGCACAAAGTACTGCAGGTGGGACATGAGGCGCAGACGCATCGGATCCTGGATGTCCATGCCCTCGATGGTGACCAGGTAGCGAGCCACCTCGGCGGCGCACTCGCGGAACCCAATGATGTGGTAGTCCATGGCCACGCGCTGCGGGTCATAGGAGAGCGAGTCGAGAGCTGCAATGAGGAAGAGAGAGGCGGAGAAAGTCAATAAGCTGTCTAATCTGGGATCGAGCAAACAATTAAAATAGTTGTTCCCACGCGACATGCATAAAGAACCACCCCCGGTGTGTCCTTCTGCGGGATAAACTAACAGGGACCATCGGGGGGTGGCAGCCCTCACTTGGCTCTAGCTTTTTGAAGTCTTTTGCCAATGGTGGTGCAGTGGGCAGCGTGGGAAGACTCGAGTTTCGAGATTCACTCGGGCTCACGTTTAGGGTGGCAATCATAATTTTCCCACAAAAGCGACCCTGTTCGGGACAACAGGTTAGGGTATTGTTTACCCAGATTTGTGATAATTTGCCGCATATTGTATTTAAGTGATTCCCACAGCGGGATTTTTTTATACGGAGGCTTTAGATTGAATGGTTCTCATGGTATTTTTGTTATTAAAGGATTCTCTAAGGATTGTAAGCTCTTTAAATAAACATATTGCGACTTGTATCTTAATATTTGTGGGAGCTCTTATGCTATGCTCTGTTTTATCTTCTATAATAAAGAAACCCTTTTAAAGTTAATAAATTCAAAACTTACTTTT
>VNJS01010103.1:0-12317 GCA_008042575.1 Drosophila watanabei | reverse complement strand
AACCACAAGATATTAAATTTGATATTAACCACTGTATATTTTCAGACACAATTTAAATTGATTTCTGTGGTAAGAACCATATTGGGCCTTTAATATGCTTCATTTCGAATTTATTTTCCCCTGTGTGGCATGCATTTTCAATATGTATATATTGAACTGAATAAATAATGATTAAGTCCTGAATGATGACACCAAAATGTAGGTTAATTGTTGCTTAATTTCAAGTATTTAAATCCAAATTGATTGAAAGACAAGGCTTTGTCTTATTTGTGGTAATAAAATCCATCTTTTAAGAAAGAAAATATGGAAATTTACTTCGTTTTATGCAACAACTTATAAAGAATTAATAAATAAAGACAAACTTAATTGAAGAACAATGAACAATGCTTAGTCCTGCTAGTTATTCAGGGGTTCCGAGTTTGTTTATTCAACAATAGTAGATCGTCTCTAAATTGCACGGAAATCATATTTCCCATGCAGTCTTTGTTCGCACTCATCTTCCGGGGCTTAGGACTTCACGATTCACATGACTCACTGCCACTTGTGTCAATTGTCCTGGCAACGGCGATTATATTGCGTCTGCGATGCGTAATTGTCGGAATTGTTGCCGGTCGGAGCCGAACAATCTCTCTAAGCCAACAATAGAAGGGTCTTGCGGACGGACAGGACAGGACAGGCTCCGGACTGCGTAACTAAGCCCCGAGCCGTAGCCGTAGTCGGGGACTAACAAAAAAAGGATTATTTTGATTATTTTGCGTGTTTGCCTGTGAAACTGGATGGGTGAAATGGAGGTGGAAAGCTGTTCATTTCAATGAACTTGCTTTTCAAACGAAATTTTATCATGCTTGGCCAGGCCGAGTTACCCATTTTCCCGCCGGTCCACAGCCAAAAACAACAATAAACCGGAGCAAATCTGCTACGAAATTTGCTTATGTTTGTGCGTTTCTCCTTTTCTTTTGCCATTGAAGACATCCAATCCCTGTGGCTAACGAGCTGGCTCAGCTCTGGTGGCGGGAGGACCAAGCGTAGTAGCGGAGTAGGAAAAGGAATTGGAACTGGAATCGGAATCGCTGGCCAGGAGAAGCGCTCAGTCAACGTTTACACGCTCCAGCAGCCGCATAAATTTCCGCTTCAATTGGACGTGTGCGGCGGTGGTAATTGTAGCTTTGATTGCCACCAAAAGCGGGAGCAACGGGAACAACGGGAGCAACAGGAGCTGGACAGGATCCCTGCCGCGTCCCTGTCCTGGTCCCAGCGACAGCGACGCCAGCTGCGCCAGAGCTGTGACGAAACCAAATTCATTGAAAGTTCAATGGGTAAGCAACAGACCCCAATTCATTCTATTCCATTCCCGAAACTGAAACAGGACAAGAAACGGGACCAGAAACCGAAACAATCACAATCAGCAGGCAGCAATAAGAATTTAAATTAAATTTTCGCCTTTTTTTATACGCCCCTTGTGTGCTCTCCCCCGGATTTGCCCCTTCCGAAGGCGAAAAGTTGAAACAGAGACGACGCCGTCTGCTGTTTGATTTCGATGTTAAATTTGCATAATTTTGTTAAGCAACATTTTTCGACTCGGCCCGAAAAGCCAGTAACCCAAGCCACTCACACTGTGAAAAGAACTTTTTATAGAAATCTATAGATTTAAGTTTTAGGATTAAAGATTTGATTGTAGTTGCTACAAAATTGAGCTTAGAGAAAATAACTAACAGTTTGCGTCTGTTTCGACGTTCTTCGATGGGTTTATTTTTTGCCTTCATAAATATTTTTTTTATTTAATATATTGCTATATTAATATTCAATACCTTTATTGCTTCTTTTCGTGTACAGCCCAAACGATGGACGACATGGTCTTCCAGTGCAACAATCAAAATTCGATTTATGTGCTTAATGCCAGCTACGGTGCATATGGGGTGAGTAGTCCTTTGAGTGTTCCACTCGAGACTGGCCCAACTATCTGAGCTTGTTTGGTCCTTTTTCGTTCTCCCCTTCAACTGCCGCACTTCAACTTCAACTTCAACTCCAACTATCTGGAATCTTGGCAGGACTATGGCACATATGCGGCAACAAAGCGTGAAATAAATGGCAGCCAGGGCAGATCGGCAAATCCAATTGAGGCAACTTGCCCCAGTGGGGGAGTCGTCCTGCAGCATAAATTCAAAACTTTTGGCACTGCCACAACAGCAGCAGCAGCGGAAGGAGGAGTGGATGTGGCAGCGGGAAGCGCATCAAACTACGTAAATCCTGTCGCTACATCAATGTCAACCGCAATGTGTTCACCGGCAACAGCGGCCCTGCAAAAATTGTTCAATTGCAGCGTTGGCGGCGCCTGCCACAACGTCACCCAAACCCATGGCCAGGCCCTGGGCCAAATCCAGGACCACAGCCACATCACCAGCCACCACAGCATCGGCATCAACAGCAGCAATAACAATGCCCCTGCCAGCAGCCACAACAATAGCTGCCTGTCAGCGGCAGGCGGAGTAACCCAAAACGGCCGGAATCGGAGCCGGAGTGGCGGCGAGTCCCTGGATGGCCCAGCGGGCGTGACAACAGCAGCCGGAGCAGGAGCAGGAGCCGGAGTTGGAGCAGGCGCCGCCGGTGGCCTCCCACTGCTGCCGAAGAAGAAATGCACCAATGTCAAATCAGCGCTTATTGCCAAGAAGACAAAGTTTCTGAAATATCTCGAAGAAGAAAAATGGCGCAGCAACGCAGTGGCGGCAGCAGCAGCAGCAACGGAAGATGCGGGCGCCATCAGGTATGTAACACCAGGACACTTGGAGAAATTAACACATATGGTAACTTTTTAAACTATTTAATGAAATTTTAATAATCCCTGCAATTTGAGAGGCTTTTTTACGTTAAGAAACATTTTTAGCGAGCATTTTTATAATAAATTTTGTCAGAAAAATATTACAAATGAATTAGAAGAATCGATGAGCCAGTTAAAAGGATCTTAAATAAAGTTAGATGTTCATTTAAGTTATTAGTTACTTTAATATTAAGTTCCTTAGATTTCCAGTGTACATCCTGCTGGAGTATGTATGGGCTTGTGTCAGCGTAGCAATCTTCTCGCCGTCGCAAAAACTTATAAATTCCCATAAATGTTATAAGGCATCTTGCAGCGCGCTGCAAACTGTGGCAACTTTTTATGATGGCAATCTTGGGGCCCAGGACAGGACGCAGGACGGGCCAGAGCATGAGGGTTTTATGCTTGGCTCCTGTGTACTCTATAGCTTTCTTGCCGAAGTGGTTTCTCATTAAGTTGACGAAGGACCCGGCAAATTCCTTTCGATTATTGCTTAATTAATTATTGAAGTGCATCAGCAGCAGTCGTAGTTAGTTACCGCTTATTCCCGAGTAAATCATGGAAACTTATCGGTAGCTTATCGATTTGCCCTCTCACCGTCACGGATAATTTTTCAAACAAAAAAGTCTTCCTCGTTTTATGGCTTCTTTATGGTTATGTTGCCCCGGAGAAATGGTATTTTTCAGTTCGTTTTTGTTGTGGCTTTTAAGCGCATTCAATTATCTGTCGGGCGGACACTTTGTTGCAACTGCGAAACTTTGCTGCATTGTTCATAAAGTCATAAGTTTTGATCATCATCAGCGCTTAGCAAAGTTCACCCTGCCCAGCCCCGACGCTTTTCCAACATTTTACGCTCTCTTTCCAGTCATTTGCGAAATTGAAAAATTAACGCGCTCGACATAAACACAAAGTGCGCAGGCAGGCAGGCAGTGAAGCTTAAAGGGGGCTTAGCGGAAAGTTGATTAAAATGCATGATGGCCATAAATGTACATATTGAAGTGCAATAATCATATTTCGCGGCCCCTGAAAGGAGAACTTTATGCAAAAGTTGCAACTTACAGCACCCCAGACATCACTCATACGCACCGTTATCCCCTTATCCCTTATCCCCCAGTCCTTTCAGCGCTCCTGCTCCTGCAATAATGATGTCAAAAGTTCGCTCACTGAAAATTTTCACCAGCAAAGGCGGCTGGGAAAATTTCATTAATTGCATCCGAAGGGAGAAAAAGGCAGGGGCGGGCAGGGGAGGACGTTTTTGCTTTGATTTATTAGTACCCGGTGCGCATTTAATTAGTAAACGTCAGACGGGGTAAAAATGCAATAGGCCTTCGCGGTCCTGGCCCTCCTCCCTTTGGCACTTTCTTAGGCATTTTCATTTTCCGGCGGCACCTTGGAAATTCTTCGGCGCACATTCATCAACTTTCTGGATGGCGACACCGGCGCAACTGACAAGAATGACTTCGTAAACTTGTGTTGCAGAATAACTACGGAAATTTGCTGTGCAAAGTTACTCACTCTTGCAGTTTTTCGCACTTTTTTCGCTGTTTTTCCCCACTTATTTTCCGTTGTTAGCCCTTTTAATGGCGCCGTGCCGTCTGGCCCTCGCTGATGCGATTTAAATGGTCCTCGTTGGCCACCAGCGCCGTCAGGAATGTCACACAGTTCGCATTTAAGGCCACCAAGGTGGCTTAATTTATCGTGGCCACTAGCTGGAAATGCTGCCAGCGACAATGCCTGATTGCAGCCGCAAAATTAAATTGGTCTTTTTTGTTTTAATTCTGCCGGTTTTTTGCAAGCTCGTTGATTGCGAAAAGTTCCCCAAGGCTGCATGCAGGATGATTTATCGGTTTCATCGATCGATAAGCCCATTGTTATCGCTTTGGCTTGTGGCAACTTTCGATAAAAAATGGAATTGCTTTCACAGATTTTTTTTAAATTGACTTGAAAGTGTTATTTTTCATAAAGTTTTTTTGTATTCCTTTGGGGGTTTCTTTTATTCATGATTATTATTTTGCATAAATTATTTTACATTTTTGTTTTGCGTTCTATTTTTTATGGAAATTTAATCTAACTCGATTCCCTCAGAAAGTAAAAATCATACCTAATAAAAAGCATTTGCATACATAAGTAATTCTGTAAAATCATAGAACTCGCCATAAAAACTTTTAGCTGTGCAATGGGACGCCTTATATTAGGTGACAGAAAATAGATGAGGTGTTTTCAGGACCTATTATAGTCGTGATAGGTCTCTGGGGTAATTAGAGCGTTAATTTCCGTGTACTGTGCACATGACTAGCCATTTTCGTGTCAGGGTTGCCCTGGGTTACCGCCTCCTAAACACACTTTATATCAATTTGCATCGGTAGGCAAAACTCAGCCATTTAATACGCGTTTAGTTTAGTCAACCAAAAGCTAAATAAACTTTCATTTAACATGCTCGACAGCAATGAGGCGGAGCCACCCAACAACAATGGCGGCTTGAAAAATCAGAGCAACAGTCGGGAGGCTGCGAATCGAGGTGGAAGTGGATATGGCAGTGGAAGTGGAAGTGGCACCGAGCAGCGGCAGCTGAATAAATTGAGCAACTGGAGCATGCATAATGAGGACAACAGCAACAGGACCAGCACAGCTCCGGCAGGACTGACCAGCCAGCAGCAGCAGGCGAAATCCAGCTTCGAGCTCTACCAGGAGGCAGCGGACATACTGGGCCTGAGTTGCAGCCTCTGTGATAATTGCCGATGCCTGGACTGCCAGGTGAGTGTGAATAGAAAGGAAAATAAAGATAATTGGGATGTAAACCAAGGTGAAGGTGTTTGAAGAGGAACATCTTGTTTAGCAATATCTAAGATTTTCTATAATAATAATACCAAGTAATTACTTAAAAGACTTCTTACATTCAAAACACCGAAGCCTGACTCAAAAGATTGAAATTAAATTAAAATCATGGAAGCAGCAAGTCAAAGTAAACGCAAACCCACTTACTGTGAGGTTTTCCGTGTTCTTTTAAGGGATTTTCCTTGGTTTCTGTTTGGTTTGCATCCCAACAGGAGATATCCTGTAGCCAATCAAGTGCTGCTCAATCCCGGAGCTCACACAATCATCAATTTTCTGGCACATCCACAGAGCGGTTACTTTGACTGCGACGACGACGATGAGAGCTACTCGGAGCAGTCGCTGATGGACGATGAGTACGAGCTCGAGTTTGACTGCACCGCCGAGGAGCTGCAAGCGGTGCTAGCAGGTCGAGATAGGGATCAGGACCTGGAGCCTTGCTGCCAGCTGGGGGCCAGCCCCGGTGCCCATTTGAGCCACAATCGGGTTTCCCCGGACCCGGACGCGTCACACACGCAATCGGAATCTGTCGGACATCGGTTGGCCATCGATTTTGATTTAATTAACGCCACTTGCAGCCAAGTCCTGCAAAACTGTGAAACATTCAATGAATTGAGTCTGCTAGATGCCGCCGCCGCCGCCGGAGCCGAGCGTCCGTGCACGTAAATCCAGGTAGGTGTCCGGTGGTATGCATGTGTTTTCCGTTTGGGGAATTTCGGGAATTTCGTTGGGGTGCTGCATGAATCACAAGCATATCCTTTGGCAGGGGGATTTGCTTTCACCTGTCGCCGGTCAAAGCGGTCCGCAGAGCTCCCCCCTTAACCATATATAGATCCTGTCCGAAATCCAGTGCGGACTCGAATGCAATAACAGTTTCTCATTCGTTTGCAGCCAGCGAGAGAGAGTGAAACTCAAATTGGGGTTTATGCAAAAATGAGCAAATTGCATTTTATTCTATGCGAACGAGGAAAAGCCAGAAAGAACTAAAAAGTGGAAAGATGGAAAGCTGCAGTAGACTGTAGGTTACCGGGTGGGAAACTAGTTTATAATTGACTTTTTTTCTGTGCGAAATTTAGTTATAACGAATTGTCTAATGAACTTTACTAGGATGCCGTATGAGTTTTAAAGGGGAGATAGTAGCATACGATACAAATATAACTATTTTATAGGATATTTATGTACTTGGGGCTTAAACAAGTCTGTATACCAAATTGAAAGGCTTTAGCTTTCATAGATCCTGAGATACAATAGAACTTAGGAGTAGCAAGGCAACAATCTTACTTAAACTGAGAATAACATTTAAAGTTTCCTTATTTAGCATACCCTTCGAGTACCAGGTATAAAAAATGCCGCTGAGTTGGCAAAAAGCTTAGCCAGCGAATTTCTGAAAGGGGTTTGGGTTGGTGGATTGGTGGTTTTGGAACCGCAACAGTGGCCAAATGGCCCGGCACTTGGTCAGTTTATTGCATTTAGTCAAGTTTTGTTGTTTGCATGGACGATTGTTGGCAACAAATAAAATTTCGAGGGCGGAAAAAGGCGGAGGAAACAGAAGCTCAACGCTGGCAAATTTGATTTTCCCCAACACACAGGAAAAGTGGGGGAATTTTCCATATTTGGTGAGGGCTCAAAGCAATATGCAAAACATGCATTTCCGTTTGTTTTTCCCCCGTCACTTTTTTTTGTTGAATTAAACTTTTTCGGGGCACCTCTCGCGTTTTTGTTAGCCGGATTTTTTTTGTTTGCTCGCTTATTCAATTGAAATGCACGGCACAAAGAGCACAAAAGCCGAAACAGGCGAAAACTATGAAAAATTCAGTGCCATCAAAATGGCAAACGGCAAAATGGCGAATGGCGAATGGAGAGCAAGGAACTTAAATCGAATTACATTTGCCAAATGAAATTTAAAGATCCTGCTAGCCGAGTGAGTAATGACTGCTACAAGCGGTGGCAATAAATAGGATGCTCCTCGGCCGGCAATCCTCCGTCCGCCATCCGACATCCGACATCCTCCATCCGCTGCTCTGGTTCCTGCTCCGTGCCCCTTTTTCCTGCCACAATAGCCATGCTTCCATGCTTCCACTGCTGGCATCCCAAAGCCTACCGTCTAAGCCCCCGAGGCTTAATGTCTACAATGATGCAGAGAAAGAAATGGAAATGATTTCTTAGAAATCCCAGATGTCCTGAGGCTTCCTTTCGTGTTAAATGCAGTTTTTAATAAAAAAGTCACATAAAATCTATTAAGATATTCAGATTCAAAATATTCATTTATCCTAACTTAAGTAATATTAATAAAGTTCCATAAGCCCCCCAACTATTTCTCTATGTGCCTAAAAACCTGCGTGGTGTTCCCTCCTAGTAAGTGTGTGTTTTGTGCTCGAACCATGTGGGTGTTGGCCAACTGCATTTGCTTTTGTTTAACCTTCTCCCAGATGAAGGAGCAGCACCCAAGCACCAGCCAGGCAGCCAGCTGTTGGCCATTTGCCAGGCGCCCAGCGGATTCCGCTTGGCCGAAAGACAATGCACTAAATTGTAGGGAGCTTCTGTGTGTGCTCCCCAAAAAAACATGGTCTTCCTGAGCCCACCCATCCGAAGCCATTCCTTTCCGGCTGACAGCTACTTATGCAATTCCTGCCCACGGCAAGTGTGGTGTGTGCTTTATTGAAAAATCATTTTACCTTAGATTTCCCGACATGGCCAATTGGGCGCACACACTCCTTGCACACTCGCACACACAGAGGAGCCCGCAGTTAGACAGAAGCGCCAGAGCCATAAAACCGAGCTTCAGCAAATTAAATTTTACGCAACGGCCACAGAAGTGGAAACATTTTGTGTGTTTTGCGAGGGTTTTTATTTTCAATTTACCAGCTGGACAGTGGTCTCAATTTCGTGACAAAAAAAAGGAAACTAGAAAAAAAGTTATTCAGAACATGGCTCAGTGGCTGCACAGGAAAAAAATAACAACAAATGCTGGAATAAGGTTAAATATAAAATATATCCTTAATGTCCCACATTTTATTTTCTTTTAAAGATTAAAATAAACATGCTTGCCTTAAGGTATTCCTTAGAGGGAGATCTTTTTGAAATTAAAATTATGTATAAAAGCACACACAAGCATTAAATTAATTTAAGGGATTTCCGGGTAAAAATTCGAATACAAATTTTAAGGAAACCATTTTTTAAATATATTATGTATAAACAAGATGTTTCCAGTACCTGACCATAGTATTCAATTAGAACAAGATATTTTAATGCCTTAAAAATATCCCCAAATTCTTACTTGAGAATTTTAAATACAATATATTCTTTACAATTCACCAAATACTCTTATCACCTTTAAAATACTCAAAAGTTTCTGGGCCATAATTTTAATAATTTATTGATGCAATTTAAATTAAATTAAAATGTTCTTTTTAACTTAATTTTAATAATTTTTTTACTTAAACTTACAAACATTTCTTTCTGTGTAGTGGCCTAAGTAACCGACTAAATTAATGGACCCTCCATCAGTACCAAACTTTCAAGTTCGATGCGGTCTGCTATTGACAGTTTTCGCTGCCTAAGTGCTCCCAACCACGGTGCAATTGCGGATCCAGATCCGAATCCGAGTTCGAGTCCGAATGCAATTGCCATTAGGCGCCCCAACCGCACCGCAGCACGCCCACAGCCACGCCCCCGCTTAATGATGCTTGATTTAATTAATGCGGCATTACCTTACGTGGCCAAGGGAGTCCCCTTTGGAGTAGTCCCCGGGAACCCTTGGTGGCTGGGACTGGGATTGGGAATCGCAGCGGCCGGATGGCAATTGGAAATTGTGAACGGCTGCCGCGGAGCAGGACGGAGGGCAGGATGAACCACATTGCCATTTGCTGATGATGATAATTTATTGCCCCGAAGGGCTTACCAGGTCCCGCTCCGCTTCGCCCCGTTCCTCTGACGCTCCCTCTATATGTATGTATGTGTGTGGGAAGCTCCTTGGAGGAAACGATTTCCGTTTTCGGGCTGGCCCCCCGGGCGTGGGCAAATATTTGCCATGGCTTTCTATTTCCCCAGCCTGGCCAAACAAATTGTTTACAATATTTATTGTTTGTTCGATGTTCTGCGGCCGTTGACAATGATGAAATGGCAACTTGGTCGCCAGATGGACGATGGCGAAGGGGTCCGGAGGAAGACCCGCCCAGTCGGGAAATCAGGGCTGCGAGAAAAGTGACCAGAAGGCGGCGGGACAGGACTCGCTCTCTCTCTGTCTGGGCAATCGGACGGCGTCAATGCTCATTTCCGTCGACATATTTTCATTTCCTTTCGACTTTTTGCGGAGCTGGTTTCGCTGGCTGTTTGTCCAAGGATTACGAGCAGCTGGCATTGGCACTCCTTCCGCTCCTTCGGCTCGTCCTTCGCCCCGCCGTCCGTCGTCCTTTGCCGCGTAAAATGTAATTCATTAAACTTTATTGTCCAACGTTTTCCCACTCGCTCTCTTTCGCTGACCTCGCTTTGAGTTCGACTTCAGTTTAATTTGTTTTTTGGCGGCAGGAAAACCTCATTTATGGCCCATGTACACACAAAACTTTTTGCTAAAAAAAATATATACAAAAAACAAAAAACAACTAAATAAAGCAAAAAACAAACGAACCAGCGAACGAACGCCGCCAAAATCATAATTAAAATTTTCAATAAAATCTCCGTGTGCAAACAGAACCGCACTCGCTCTGCTTGCTAATTATAAATTATAATTTTCCAGATCCTTTGTTGCCGAAAATTAATCTTAATGAAATTATTCAAACAAAACTTTTGTGCAATCGACGGGGCCTGGCTTTTGGGTACGGGTCCCTCTCTCCCGCCCGCCGGCAATTAATTTCGCTCAACATTCATGGACAAACGGAGGCACGTTTCGATAATGAAAGCCGCAAACGGCCACGCCCCCACCTAAGGGGTTCCCTGGCACGCCCCCCACTAATTGTGCTAACAACTTGATTCCAGCTGAGCAACTTTCCCCACTCGACGATGAGGAGAGTCGCCCTCAAAAATGGCCTACACCACATAAAAGTCTCCTTCTCGCCTCGTTTTCCTGGCCAAAAAAGTTCCATTTCGAGTGTGTGTGTGTGTGTAAGGAGGCCCCAAAATGTATGCTATCTAATTGTTAAAGCATCAAGCAAATGCCACAAATTTGAATGAGCTATGCTTCGCCCCTGATCCTGCCACTGCTCCTTGCTTTCTCGATGAAAATCAGACTTGGGCCTCTCTCTCGTACTGCAGTTTCATAAATTTGAATTTCAAATTTAATACACACACGCTTGACTTTGAGGCGGAAAATGTACTCAGATACGACTCCCAGATACCTCAAATTAGAATTTAAAAAACAAATGTGGTTTGGGTTTGAATCCAGATATTCCGCCTGACAGCCTGACAGGTGGAGTGATATCTCAGGCAGCCTGTTGCTGACAATCAAGGTAAATGAAAACGAAGTGAGGGAATGGGTATTAAAGGAAGATGTAATCTTAACAAAATAATAGTTCAGTATTAGAGTATGTTCAGGTAAGGTACAAGATTTATTTAATAACTTTTGCTGGTACAAGTGTGTAATTGTCAGACAGAAATATTAATTTAAAGACAGGTGAAGGGAGCTTCCAAAGCAGGCAAAGGACCTATACAGGTAAATAGTAGATATCAGACACTAATCATTCAAAATCTAATTCATTTTATTAATATTACAATAAAATGTACAATTTAAGGTTCAGTAAGAGGTATCAAAAATATTTAACTAAAGAAATATTCAATTGAAGCTATTAAAAATATTTAATTTTAATTGGTCTAAATTTCATTTATATTCTAAGAACTATTTATTGATACTTGCTCTATATTTTAATATACCTTTCAGCTGCTGTAAGGGACGAGCATACCCACCTTTCCCACTTTAATTACAGCGTATGTGGCAAAGCAAAGTTTGCTCTCGATGCTGGGGAAAGTTGAAAACTTCTATCCTTATGCAAATTGATTTGTGTCGTGTGTTTCTGCTACAATCTCAAATTCCCGCCACCTTGTGCGTGTGTGTGTGGGCGCCGTGTCCTTGCTAGTCATATGTATTTATTTGATTAAGGTCCTGTACGGCTGGCATTCGGAGTTTACATTGTAAACTCGGAGCCAACACAGAACTATTAACGAGACATAGTCGGGGATAAATTAATTAAAATGTCAACGTGAATTTATCTTTCGCACAAGTTGACAAAAGTTTCATTATCCCAAAGGACGAGGGATGTCTTAAAGGCGCCGAGCAGGCATAATTTAGGCCGAAAGCCGCCGCAAAAAGCGAAGGGCGGGATCTATGAATTTTTTATGAGCACAGGAGGAGAGAGGACATAAAAATTAAAATAAATGCTGTGCGGGATTTTTATGCGAAACTTGAGCATACATATGCATATTTACCTTTTGTCCTGTGTTCTTTTCTATTTGCACAGGTGACAAGAGAAGGCAACGAAAAGAGGAGGAGGACGAGGAACAGGACACCCAATCAGCAATCGGACACTGCGGCTAATTAAAGTTTAACATTCCGGCGAAGCCCATTAATTGCAAGTGACACCTTCGGACAGCGTCTGTCACCCCACACTGCTCGCCCGGAGGGTGTTTGCGTTTCATTTATCTTTCTGATTTGATTTCAATTAAGTTCCGATACAAATAGTAT
>VNJS01010097.1:0-49743 GCA_008042575.1 Drosophila watanabei | reverse complement strand
GTGCCCAGGGAGTCCTTGCCCTTCGGCTGGTGTCCAGCATCCCGATTCCTCCCGGAGCATGCCGGTGTCCCCCCACCCTGAGACACTCTCTGTATCTGAGGGCTGTGCGTTAACGCCGAAGTCATTTGGCTTATCAATGCCAGACGCAGACAATTCGGGACGCTTATCGCTCGGTCGCATCGCTGGTCCCGCAGCATGCAGGTGGCACCGGAGGATGTGAGGATTACGGGGTTGGGTTGTTGGGCGGTGTGTTATTAAGTGGCCATTAGCCGGGCCCGGCGACAAACTGGACAAGGTCGGGGGCACCGCCACAAATTACACAGCTGCCAATGATTTTGCTCAGCCCCTGCCGCACACAGCGGAAAACTTTAATGCCACTGATATCTAAATCTATTCTGGATTTTGGAAAGCTTTAAATTATAAATATGTTCAAAGTCTTTAGTTACCTTAGTAATATAAACGGACAAAACGGAGCAGCATATATTTTCTTAGAAAGTGGAGTGCTCAGTTCTTTCTCTAGCATCAAATATTTTTGAACTATATTTTAAGGCATTTTTATTAAACTCAGAATAATAATAAAAACAATAAATATAGAAACGAGCTATGTAAATAAAAAAAGCAAGCCAATATTTGAATACATGTAGCAGTGCCAAGTTTATTAATAATTTACTAAGGTTACTAAAAGGGAAAAAATAATTAATTGATTTTATCTTTAAATTCAAAACATATCATATTTTAAGGATTAAAATAGGTAAGACTTCTTAGTCATCAATATAAATAGAATTGATGTTGGAGGATGTAGGAACAATCTGTCTAAAAAGTCAACTTTGGTTAAAAAGTATATAGCTAATTATTTCTCGTTTTTATTGAACACATTAAATGTTGTCGATTTTTACTAATTTGAATTTAATTTAAAACGGCAATGTCTTATAGCTGTCTTAGGAACTTTTTCCTCTACAAATTTGTAGTTAAAATAATACCCAAAATGGTACACAAATGGTATGTGAAACAAAGGTTAAAAGTTTTATAAGCGCTTATCAAAGCGTTACCTTGAATTTAAATTAATTAAACAGGGCAGTATAATTTTAAGAAAAATAAAAACATATTTCAGGTTTAGGATATTTCAGCAAGAACCTTATTATCACACTTTTCACAAGCAACTGTTCCGATCCAATAAAAGAAACGCATTATCAATGAGCCACTTTGTCCACTTCTACGCAAACAAATTTTGCTTATAGAGCTACTTGAACAAAATTATAGTTCTTTAAGAAATATTAATCAAAACAATTACAGGAACGATTGTTAAATGAGCTCCTGTGCTTTGGCCATACTAACGCGGCATTAATTTCCATTTATTCCTCGTTCTTTGATTAATTTATTAACTTAAACTAACCAACAAGTTAAGCTGGTGAAATAAAAATAACTCGTAAGCCTCCTTCAATTCCATTTACTTGATTATATTAAACGCTGGCTTTATCAATTTTTTTTATAATGACACATAAATACTATGATTTTATGAGCAATTATGCAAAGCATTTTTCCCTGTGCATCGTCACCAGTGGAATGTGCGCAAACATTGTTGAACCGACGGCTGGGGCGCGAGTTGTTGATTCTAACAAAGTAAGCAGGAACATGGAACTGGGACTGGGACTGGAAGTGGGACCCACCGCCTGTGTCCCCTTCGTGGAGTGGCCGGCATTATTTGCTAATTACGCCCTGCAGCAAGCGTTGCATGCATGTGATTGCTCTTACTGCCACCGCCATCTCGGCCCGGTAGCTGGCCCTACTGCTCGGCACTGGCCTGGCTTCGCTGCAGAGAGCCGGTCTGCCATAATTTGCCATCAACTTATTAGCAGGCAGAAGGCAGAAGGCAGCTGAATTCCGCCTGCCTGCTTTATTTTCGATTTTAATTTCCATGTGGCTGCCGTCGGTGGAAGCCCGGCATGCAAATGCTCGACATGCGCGTAATTTGTATTCATTATCCGATGCATAATTATACTGTAGATACGGTGGCAGAGCCATCGAAGCCATCCGGCGAGTCGCCAAATCAAGGATTCTATTGGGTTGATAACATCGATAGCTAATGCAGGAACTGGTCTTGTTTGTACAATCTTTTAAGTAAAATAAATATGATTAGGAAATGAATAAAATGATAATAAATTCATAATAATTTGTTTAAATAATTTTGCGCATCTTATTAATCTATTTTGTCTTTGTCTTTGTTTTTTTTTTAATAAATAAAAGTTCTTCTGTCTGTTTAATTTAATTTATTGCCAGCAGTGGTTGTCTCCACTCTATTTGAACTCTTTATTCTCTTGAATGTCATACAGTTGATCGTCTTAATCTATAGTTATTGTAGTGTTTCATTAGCCCGATAGCGTCAGCGTTGCAAGGAACTCTACGCCTGTCCGTACTTTACTTAAGAATAAATATTACCAAGGTCTACTCTAGTTGATGCAATAAATATAATTCTGTAGGGTATAAATAGGGTACATCTTTGCTTAGGCTACTCGTAGGTATAAAAATATATATAGGCTGAATCTTCAGTGGGCTTAACTAGGGATGTGTTTTTTTGGAACAGTGTTGGCTCTTATTGTAGGGTTTCGGTTCTCCTCCTGCGGAGTTGCATATGTTTGTTTTGTTGGTGAGTGTATCGTAACTAGGCGCCTTAATGTCAAGTTGAACTTTATTTTGCTTTGTCGTGTGCCGGTAGTTGCCTCCGTTTCCTCCGTTCCGAAGAATTGATGATCCCCGCCAGCGTTCTGGGCCACTTCGTTAGCCACGAGTTGGAGTTGCCCGGGGCGCCTCATTAATAACTCCGTCCCGGCATCTGCATCGGGATCTCGGATCTGGGATCTGGTTATGTTTCTCTGAATGCATCTGGGCTCTGATTAGAGCGCCCTCCGGCGGCTGCTCCGGCTGCATCACGAGATGATGCAATTCTTGTCCTTGTCGCCGCCCATCTCGCTGGGCTTCCTCTTCCGATCGTAGGCCAGGGCATCGTTGGGCACGTAGCTCACGCGCACGCCGCCGTAGTGGCGCCTCTGCGGCAGCTGGTACATCATCATGTAGTCCTCGGAGCTGGAGGAGCTCGAGGAGCAGGTAGAGCATACGTCCGACTCCTCGGACTCCTCGCGTTCCCTCTCTCGATCTCTCTCCCTCTCCTTCGGCTGGCGATTGGGCGACTTGTGGGCCTCGCCCTCGTTGGCCAGGCTAGCGGCCTGCAGGACGGAGGGAGGACCTTGGTAGGAGGCGGAGAGTGGCTGCGCGGGCGCATAAGTGTCCGCTCGCGTGGTGGAGTGCGACCGGTGGCCACTGCCGCTGCGATGGTGTCCGGAGGTGGAGGAGGACTTGCGACGTCTCCGCCTTCGGGAGGAGTGCCCGTGACCATGACGACCACCACCCTCCCTTTCCCGATCCCGATCCCGCTCTCTATCCCGCTCTCGTTCCCGCTCACCGCCTCCACTCGTGCCGGCTCCGTTGCCCGAGTAGCTGCGTGACCGTGGCAAGGTGTCCGGAATGCCCTCGAAGCGCACGCCCTTCTTCTTGCCCGGTTCCCCGCTCATGGGTGAGGAGGAGGAGGCTCCGCTCAGTATGGAAACGGGATGGGTGAGCGCCTGCGTGGCCGACTGAGTGGACAGGGGCGTGTTCAGGGACCTCTCGCCAGCAGAGTGAGTGGGCGAGCCCATCAGCTCCGGCGGCAGGGCGGTGGAGGCCACGCTCAGGTTGGGAGTGGGCAGCTCGGGGACCTCTGCTCCTGGCGGTGGTGGGGGTGGATGCAGGATATCTGCGTACTCGTGCTGCGGGAATTGCTGAAACTGCTGGGCGGAGGGCGGCAGCTGCGACAGATGCGGCAGGTTCCCCGCTAGCTCCGGCATGCTGGCGGTGTGCGGGTTCTCTAGCAGCTGGCGCTGCATCTGGTAGCTGTTCGGGGCGCCCAGGCTAGGCTTGGCCGGCCAGGCTGCGTCCAGGTTCGAAGCCATCTCGTTGAAGTTGTACACTCCGTCCCGCTGCAGCTCCATGGGCTTGGGCAGGAGGTGCGGCTGGAAGTCGCCCGGCGAGTTCAGTGGCGACAGGTTCTGCGAGGTGCTGGAGGCGCGGCCGCCCGAGAAGTCGGTGAGGTCGCCACCGACCGCGTGGCCAGATCCGTGGTGCTCCAGCTCCAGATCCTTGACCACGCCCGCGTCCGAGTCCGAGGTGGCGTAGCTCTTGCCCTGCTCCAGCAGGGATAGCTCACCTCCCAGGCCCAGCAGGCTGCCACCTCCGGTCGCCTCTAGCTGCTGGCTCTGCAGCTGGTACATCGCCTGGTTGAAGCTCGCCTGGTGCTGCTGCTGCTGCTGGGGCGACATGGGCGGCGAGCTGGAGGCGTGGCTGCTGGGAATGCGTGCCGGTAAAGGCGCCTGCGGATGGCTGCGCACTCGCTGCGTGGGTGGCGTGGGCGTGGTGTACATGCCAGTTCCGGAGCTGTCCGACGGCGTCGGCGGCTCGCCCTTGCTGCAGGCTATCGAGCAGTAGATGGCTCCGCGGCGCGGCAGGAAGGCACGGCCGAGCAGGGAGCAGCGGCACGTGTTGCACGAGAAGCACTCGTCCGTGGCGTGCCAGTGCTGCCCGTCGTGGCTCATCTGGCCCTGGTCCACGCCGATGGCCTCGCCGCAGTAGTCGCAGTACTCGGCGAACATCGCGTCGAAGCAGTGCAGGCAGTAGGGCTTGCCCTCCCGCATGATGTACCGCTGGCCGCCCAGCTGCTTGTCGCACTCGTGGCAGGCGAAGTGGTTCATGTGCCACGCCCTGCCCTCCGCCTCCGTGCACTCGTCGGCCAGGATGATCTGCGGAGGAAAAGGTAAAGTTAATGTAAGTTTATGTCATGTAAATTAAATTATTAAATTTTAATCTTAACCGTTTTAAACGATGTTTTAAAGATCAATAATGCATTTGATCTTCTATTGAAATATTTAAATATAAGACTCTAAGCTATCAAATTAATGTTTTAACAAAATTCCGTACAAATTATTCCCTTGTTATTAATATTTTCCATTATGAAATTTTCACATTTCCCGAATGAAATACTGACCTCATCACAGGCCGAACAGCGTGGCTTGAGGGTCTCCGCATGGTGGCGGCCGCAGTACATGCGTCCATCCCGGTGGAAGTAGATGAGGTCCACGAGGAGCTCGCGACAGACGCAGCAGGCGAAGCACGCCGGATGCCAGCTGGCATTGGGGCCCAGTCGCGTGGCAAAGACGGCGATGTCGCCCGTGGAAATCAGTTCGTCGCACTGCAAGGTGTAAGGTGGAAGGTGCAAGGTGCGAGGTGTCGCGGGATTAGCGGATGAGCTGGCTGGAGGATTCCAGGTGGCTTTACTTACCCCGTCGCAGGGTCGGGCGCTCATCAGCTGCCGCACGTTGCCGCGGCCCAGGGCATCGCGCTTGCGCTGCGTGGAGAAGAGCCGCAGCTCCTTGCGCTCCTCATCCGTCAGTGAGTGACAGTAACGAACCTGCAATGACAGCGAGTAACTGAAAAGTGCGGCAGGCGGCAGGAAAATCATATGTTCAAGTGGGGCTCCGTGGGCCGAGCCGCGCGCTGAAGTGATCTTTCCAAGAAGCGCGGCCAGGGAACAGGCACAGGGACAGAGAACAGGCGGAGATGGTTTGTCTCGGCTGCGGACAGGCCCACATCCCACCACCAATTCCCAGTCTTAGAGCTAACCGCAAAAGGCAAAACGGTAGCCAGTTGCCGGTAGACGGGGCTGCCCATCAACGCTTCGCCTCCAGCCTCCTGCTGTCCACTCCATCTGCATCTCCATCTCCATCTGCATCTGCCCATCTCTCCCCCAGAACGGTCTGTGGTCTGCGGTCTACGACTCTCGTTCTTCGGTCCTCGTCGGTCACCGTCTCGTTTGTGTGTTGTATGCAAATTTTTTCGGCTGCCTCCACTTATTTTTCGGTTTTCTTTTTCCTGATTTCGGGCCGGCCTTCAATGACGGTTCTAGTCATCGTTAGCCAGACCAGAGAGATCTCAAACCCCAATCCCAGTGATGCTGTCTAACAAGGTAGCTTTACCTCGGTACAAAAATGTTTCTAGTAAAGAGGAGTGTGCATAAAGCAGAAAACTATGGAGACCCTCCTAAATAATACATATTTTTACGAATAGCTGTACTAAATACAATATAATTTAATAAGATACATAACGCCCAAGCTTAGCATGAAAGAGCGACTCCTTATCTGTGATTTCTTTAACCAAATTTTAAGAGAGTATATAGATAGGCGTTGTGCATCTTATTCATTTATATTGTCTTTCCTTGTACCTTGTATCCTTTCTGTGCAACAAAACTTGTACCTCACCATGACTGTCGCACCAACCCACGTAACTGATATCTGCGAATCCGCTCAGCATTCCCTGTGTTTGTTTGGATAGTTTTTTGTGGTCAGCGTCTGCTCTAAATACCGAACTCAGTCTGGCTGCACTTGTTTCCCCGATTAATTAAAGGTTTCAAGGCCTGGTTGGTCAGTGGGGGCTCTCACATATGTATATATAGGATAGATATGTGTTGCTCTCACAGAGAGGTGTGGGAAAAGTCCTCGCACAATTTGACTTTGAAATGTCATAGCCCGTAATTCGAGTTGGCTTCAATCACGATAAAGCGGCTCCTCCAGGTTGGGATAAATGCCGCAAAATTGACGGCCCACGATCCCGGGGGACTTGGGTCAGTGGTTGGTTGGGATGGGGATGGGGATGGGGTTAGGGACGGGGCATGTGGCATGGACAGTCGTACTCACCTCGTTATCATGCGGCGGAAGTTGATGCAGCAATTGTCGCACACGATACTGCTCCCCCGGGCTGTTGACGTATGGCACTTTGTCGTCGGGTATTTGCGAGAAATACAGGCGAACCTGCGGGAGAGCGGAGCAGAGATTCGAGTGGTAAGTACCTGCGGAATGCCTAAGTACAGTTAAACAGTTGAGCGGTGGCTCAAGCACAAAGGGTTAAGAGCTGGGCCGGCACAGCGGGCAGAGATTTTTGATTTTATTACGCTGATTCCCATTCTGATTCGGATTCGGATTCTGAGCCAGGTTGAAAGGTGCACAACGTGCCCAGCTAACTTTATTGGCCACGCCGCAGAGCGTTCTCCTTGGCCAACATGGCAATGGGTCTGGACATGGCCATGGCCATGGCGATGGAGCTGGGAAATGGAAATGGAAATGGGAAATGCCAGCTCTCGCGGCGACTGACTGACACATGGCTTATGCCGCATCAACGTAAATTGCTGCCACATGGCTGTAAATAAATTTTCAATTCTGTTTGTAAAGTCACCCGGCGAAAAAAGAAACGAGACGAAGAAATGCAATGCTAGACATCTGATAGGCCATCCCGATGGGAAGCTTGCCAATGGTACAGAATGGCCTTAACGGAAGTCAAAGAGTTGAACGCAAAACGGCACAGGCCCCCGAAAAAAATTCCAAAATCCGAATTTCGGAGCCGGGAACTGGTAGCTGGTCGCTTCTGCCGCCCGGCAGATTGTGAAAGATTTATTTGGCATTGTCGCATATTTTACGCGAATAATTTACGAGCTCGTTTCGTTTTTCGACCCTGGCAAATAATTGAAAAAAGTGGGAAAAGAGCCCAGCTGTAGCGCCTCTCAGCCACAATTGAATTGGCCATTAAAGTCAAATGGGAATTGAGGAATGGCCGGCCAGCGGAGCCTTCTTTCATTAGCACTATCTAATTCGCCGGACAGTGGGACCTCGGACTGGCAGACCTTCGCCTAATTGACACGCTCCAATAGAGCCGGTCCGGTCGGGTGCAGCCGCTGCATCTTCCATCTCCGAGGCGTCGCTGGCCACCAGTCGCTGATTTATGGCCTCGTCGCGTGTATTTATTTACAGCTCGCTCCGAGTGACAAAATAACGCACAATAACTCAAGTATCCCGCTTATCGCCAGCCCACAAATCTCGCCTGCCAGCACGGGCCTGCCCTTGGCGCTTCGCGGTTCGCCTTTCGCGTTTCGAGTCGCGATCTGCAATCTGCTCACTGGACCTCGACTCCTTGGACTCGGACTCCTTGGCGATGGCACCGTGAGTGCTTGATGTCTTCGATGTCTGACATTTTCAGGGCTTCATCGAAAGGTTATTTATTGCAACCCAAGAAAGGTACTAGTACTACATAGTTGTGTTTCCTAATGAGATATATGTTTAAATTACAGGAAAAAGATTACAGGAACAGATTAAACTAATCCTACTTTTACTTGTATAAAAGAAAGGCAGATTTTTTCAGGACTTTTTCGAGCGAACTAAACTTTAAATAAGTGAGTAACATATTGCAACAGACTCCAAGAGTATACAGAAATAAGGAATATGTAACTAGTACATAAGTTAAACTGCTATAAAATCAGCTATTAAAAAAAAGTTGTTTTTAGTTAGAGACTTGTGATTTAGCACTACAAGTCACCAGTTTATCGAACAGGTTTACCATCTAAAAACGAGCTCCAATGCGTGTCAAATGTTCATTTTTCTAAAAGATCGTTGAAAACTTAATAAAGATATATTTTTGAAGTGGATAATGTAATCCACATATTGCCGGTAAGACTCTCTGGGAACTCACATGATGGACTAAGAATTGGCTTAACTCAGGTTTCAGCAAACTGGTCTCTTCTTTTTTAAATTTTAACAGTAATTAAGAATTCTACTACAAGGTCATTACTACTATTTAGTTAATATTTACATTGCGTGACTTTAACTTTAAAAACTTGTATAAAACCCGATAGCTCCTTCAATTATCATAAAAGAAAGTAGTTTAAGTTGTAGTTCTAATTCTAGACTCACCTGGTCAGGCCGCAGTCCAGGTGGCACCCAGGTGTACTCCTCCAGGGCGCAGCCACTGTCGTCGTCCGAGTGCGACTGCCGCTGCATGTCCATGTGCGGCCCGGCCAGGAAGGGAGCGTGCGCGGAGGCGGACGACGTTCCCACGCCGGGATGGTGGAGCAGGGAAGGTGGCGAGGGCGTGGACAGAGCGGGCGAAAGCTGGTGGTGCGACGGCGGCGGGAGCTGGGCATTGGAGTACTTGGGGGCACCGGGCGAGTACTGGGGCGGTCCTCCAGGCAGGCCCACTCCCACTCCCACTCCCGGCAGCTGCTGGTGGTGCGGGGGCAGGAACTGCTGGTGGCGCTGGAGCGGCAGCGGCGAGGTGGGCAGGAGGCCGGCGGCACTCTGCGCCGCGAACAGGGCGCTGGCGGAGGAGCTGCTGGGCAGGCCCAGGTTCGGGTGCTGCTGCCCACTGGGCGAGAAGTGGCGCGGCAGCGTGGGGATCTTCTGCAGATAGGAGATCTGCGTCAGCGGGGTCCGGCTGATGGGCCTGCGGGGGCGGAAAAGAAAAGAATGGGTGGAAAACGTGACTTAGAGAGCGGGCTTGACTAATCAAAAGTTAATTAAAATTTAAAAATTTAATTGAAGTGCTTCCTCCGTTGGGTTAGAGGTCGGCCATGGCAAGGAATGCTACTATGTACTATGGGGGAAATGGTGAAAAACGTGTTAATCCCTCGCCGCAAAGCCGAATCATATTGTTAATGTAATATAAAACCGCATGGAAATCATTTTCATTGTATTCCTTTTGTAATTCGTTGGATTTATGCGGTTTTTTGCACTTCCTATTTGCCGACGGACAAGCTGTCAATTTTAGTTTGTTTTTCATGCGTTTTTTATTTCGACAGGAGTGGGTCGGTAAGGAAAGGAAAGGGGAGTGGAGTGGTTTTTTCAAACGTCAAAATGAAAAATATACGCTTCACAGCATTTACACAAACAAATCGACAGACTAGCGTTGCTTTTGTTGCTATTTTTTGTTCTTGTTTTTGTTGCTGTCAGGCCCGCAGGGCTGTCGCCGTTGTCATTTTGCCATTTTCTGACATTGTTATCCTATCCCCGGCTCGAGTGCGCCCTGTAATCCATTTACTGTGGTCCCTACGATCAGGGAAATAGCTAAAAAAAACTTGAATAACTTTAATAAACTAAGAAAGGAAACAAAATTATAAGTTGTTAGTGATCTTTAGGTAGAGGTAGATGTAGAAGTAAGTCCCTACATTCTTCACAGACTATATTTATGCCTGTTTAAAGAGAAGTTTTAAAAGCTCCCTTTACCTTCACTTAATAATAATATATAGTATCCATTATTGTGCAATATTTCTCATTTAGTACAGTGACTGTACACCTCCAAAGTCAATCCTTTTACCCCGTCAATCCATCTTCAGACAAAGGCTTTCCCTGCAAACCAAATTTTTCGTAGCGCACTCGCAGCTTTCCTCTGAGGTCGTGGAAATGAACACGCACCATTTCATGGCAGTTTGCTGTTTGCCATATCAAAGGATAACTGTGCATTGTCTGTTCGGATATATATATAGATGCACACACACAGTCACTCGGCTATATAGTACGTATATCCCAGTATCTGAACGGGGGCGTGGCCGGGGCTGAACCGAACTGGAAATGCGAGTTCATGCGGGCGTTTTATCAAAACAATGCTGTCCTCCCTTTTGTTGTTTTAACCAGTGAATTCTTTCTTTTCGCCAGCCACATCCCGATTTAACATTTTCCAATTCCATTTCTAGTTCACCAGCCAGGAGGAGCTGGGAGCGATTGGGACTGGGACCCGCTGATGTGTCAATAGCGGGGCGAGTGCTATGTGCCAAGCGGTTTCTGCGGTTTGCCGGCAAATTAATTGCGCAGATTGCGATTTCAATGGGAAGTAAAGCCCGAAAAAATCGCCTGACATTTGAATTTTTGAGCTGCGAAATGCAAGAATGCGTGGCGGGACAACAGTTGGGATTTGTAATGGACTGGCACTACGAATTCAAATCCAAATCCAAAGCCGAGTCCCCGGGCATGCACGTGCAGCGTGTCCCAGCTGGAGACCCCGATGGCAGAGTGTGGCCCGCCATCAAATCAGGCGCATTCAAACTCAAATTACCAGTTCCCAACTTCGGGTTCCACAAAACGGAAAGCCAGACGAAACTGTGCATAAACACGGCTTAAAGAAAAAACTGCAGGCAACAGTAATATGGGTATAATAATTCGGAAATTGTAAACAATTTTACCATAAATAAATCCAAGTTTAATTGTTGAAAAAATGTAAGAATATTCAAGGGAATTAAGGTATCTCTGTTTCTTAACTTAAAATGAGATACATTTTTAATACAATGATAAATCCCCATAATTATTTTAAATAAAAACCAATGTCTATGTCTCTTTATGTATATTTTAACTCATACCCACGACTTGTCTTTATTTTCCAGTGTAAATTGCGGCCTGGGAGCCTGTGGGTCTGCTTGGCAAATTTATTGTGCGGCTTTTCCACACCGGCGGGCGACCTGCATTTCTTTTTGGCCCTCCTTTTTCTACCGGCACCAGCACAAATTTATTGTTGACTGCAGCGAATTGCGTAAAATTGGCAAAGCAATTGTGGCAAGTTTCAATTTGGCACAGGCCTATGAAGTCATTAAGGCGGGAGAACAAAATGGAAAGTGCCCCGGCCTGCGTGCTGCACATGTTGCGCAACATTGTTGGCAGGAACAGGAGCAGGATCAGCCGGGAAAAGCCCGCCAATTCGAGCCAACTTGGCAGCTGTTGATGTTATTTGCATTGATCGAAGGCACAGAGCACCGAGCACCGAGCACAGGGCTCCGGTCCGACTCAATTACTTTGGCAGTCGTTGACCCAGAGAACTGGTTTGCCCAGTCTAGGGCCCTCGGGAAAACTAGTTCACAGCCAGCATTGGGGCAGCGGGGGAGCCGGCGGAGCGGAGGCCAGCTGCAGCTGCTCCTGCTCCTCCCTGGCCGCCCCTCCTGAGGGGTCTGAGATCTGCGGCAAGTGCCTATATTTAGCCCGTCCGCTCTTATCTGGCATCCAAATGAATGATCATTATGCGGCGGCCGCGTTGACAAATTGCCAGAGCTCTTGAGCGATGAGCGACGGCTCAATGCTGAGCTAAAGACAGTTTAGCCAGGGAATCTCTCGGAGACGCAGATGGAGACGGAGATGGAGATGGAGTCTGAGACGGAGACGCAGCAGAGCCAACACAATGGCCAAAAGGTTAGCCCCAAATCACTTTGGCACTTTGTGTGCGGTTTTCTCAAGACATTTGTGTGATTTGGGTTAATGTCAGAAGAGCAGCCGAAAAATCATCGTGAACGAGTGTGTATATAAGCCTGCTAATACATATGTATCCGCAGCGAAAGTTACACCAGGTAGTCGAAGGCAAAAAAAAAAACTTCTGGTCCAGGTTATTCTTACACAGAGAAAAAACCAAAGATAATAGCAGAGCACAGACTTCCTTTAATGTTTAAATAAAAGAAAGGCATAATATCATAAAGAGAATATTGTTATGTATTGAAATATTTATTATTATCGCATTTAACGTTAAAATATCGGTATTATAAAAAAATATATCAAAACATATTTTATTTTTTTGATTGTTTGTTTTTTCTTGCCGCTTATGTCCTAACCATATTTAAAATATCATTTAAAATATCCTCTTTCTAGTCCTTTTTATAACCAAAAATATTGCATTCGTTAGTATCGATTTAATCGAAAAATAATCGATAACATGTGTATTTGAATAGTTCATTAATTTTCTCATTAACTTTGTTGAAGAGATTAAAAGAGTTAAATGAGTTTGAAAATCTCTTTTTTTTGCGAAATCTAGAAACGAATATTATTATATATTTGTAGCATTTTTATTGATAAATATTTATTAATTTATTGATAATATTGAATGTGAAATACTTATACGTCTCTAAAAATATGTTATTAACCTTTATTTTATTATTTTTCCTAAAGAGTTTTTGAACTTGTAACCTTTGTAAAAATTGCTTCGGCCTCAGCTTATTATATCCTTTTATCACACCCAAATTTTTTTCCTGTGCAAGGATTGCTTATATGGCTTCTTGCGGACCCTGGGTCCAGGGACGACAGGTGTCACACCATTGAGACTTGTTTGCTTTTAGTTTTACGACGTCTCTCAGCTGGACAACAATTATGTGGCAGGACTGCACATCCTTTTATTGTTTTACTATCCCTGACAGGGCAGGAAAAAGAGCAACAAAAGTTTATTAAAAAGCTTCGCCAGGTTCGTGTTCGGTGCGATTGTCATAAACGATTTTTGAATTGTCCATAAAACTAGCTGGCCTGGGAGAAAGGAGCGGCGGCTGCGGCGAGCTCGTAAAGTTTTTACGGGGGAGAATGTCTATATTCCCCAGAAATAGAGAGCCACAACCACTGGCATTTTTGCAGTGAACCAGCAAAGGCCAGAGTCAGAGTCAGAGCCACCATCAACCATCAACGAGTACTCGTACTCGTAGCAGCACGTTTTGTTCTGTTCCGTCTGCCTTGTCAACATGACATTTGCCGTGTTGACATTTTTATTGACTTTGGCAGGCAAGCGGTTTTTGTTCTCGCCCAGCCTGAAAGCCTGAAAGTTGATTAAGAATGCCAGTCTGTCTGTCTGTCTATGTGCTCCTGCCTCTCCACCTGCGTGTGTTCTCTGCCCAGGTGCGTTTATTACGCATACGCCAAGTGGCACTAATTGCTAAGAAAAAGACGGCGGAGCAGCGGAACGGCGGGACTGTACTTGCGCTAATCTGCTGTTTCAATTTGCCCGCCGTTTATGCTAGAAAGTCGCATAATCTTTGGACTACAACTGAGCCATCGCAGCCATCTGAGCCAATTAAAGTTTGGGGCGGTTAGTGCCGCATTGCCACTTGGTGCAGGCGGCAAATATGCTGCTTCAGCTGCCACATATCAGGCGCTCTCCTTTGTTGCTAACGGGCAGCAAAATTGTTTCCCGAGCGTGCAAATTTTCACAGCTGCAACAACTATGCCAGCAATTTGTGTGCTAAGCGGTCCCCCAGTCGCCCGTTCCCAGTGCTTCCTGGGAGCCAGAGAGCTAAAGAACCAGAGACACCGCCATCGCGATCAGGTTTGTGTTAGAGCATCGCCTTGGTAATGGCCGCAAGAGAAATTGCATCATCAATGCAAATTCGGTGAGCTAAAGGCGGTGATAGCAGAAGTTCCAATTTGTTTTCATGGTAATTGATTCAAGGCATTATTTTTTATTCGAGCGGCCGCCAATTAATAGCGAACTTTGTGGCAAATACATCAAAGCCCGAGCTGCTGCTGTTGCAAAACGCGTGTGTTGTTCTGGGTCGCCCACCAGGCCAGGCCAGGTAGTGCCTCCTCCCGATCGACGATCAACGATCCCCCCCGCTATATGTTGCTATATGCCATATATCCGTGGCTGTGTGTGTTCCCAGTCGGCGGGGCCTACGGCACTCATCCGGAGACGTTGCTGGCTGCTGCTTCTGCGGTCGTTGTCTTTGGTCTATGAACTTGTTTTCTCCACTTCTGTCCCTGCTCCCTGCCCCTCGATGGTGCTGCCTTTTTAATTGAAGCCGTGTCTTTGCCTGTGTTTTTTCCCCCTTTTTAGTTTTATTTTCTGTATTTTGTTGCTTGTTTCCCCTCAGTCCCGCTTACCGCCCTGCTTTTTGTTCCTTGTCGTCGTCTTTGGGCTTTTCTACGACTTTTTTGATGCTTCGATTTTTATACATTAATGCTGCCTTCATTGCCGGAGTGATTATGCTCAATTTTGTTTTTGACCATAATTACATTTCGCTCTCCGCTCGAGCGCTCGAACGCATCCGTTAGGTTGTGGAGCCGAAGCCGTGTCTGGGGCTGGCTCGCTTTTTATGATGATTTGGTAAACAAATTGGCATTGATTGATTTTTATTCCGCGCTGAGCAAACACGCCGAGTGAGGGAAATCACGCTTCGAGTGTTGGCAGAAGGTCAGCCCGAGATCCCTAGGAAAAAGTGATCGGTTCGCAATTATTAACGACACATTCAGATGCTGGAACATGTCGGCATCGCTCTCGATGCCCCACCAGCCAAATCTGATTTGATTTATGTGGCTTGCATCGCAGCAAAACTGTTCACAAATTAACCGTAATAAAGCCAACTGCGCTGCTGGGGCGCTGCATGTTGGCTTATTTTGATTTATGGCCAACTGAAATTGGAATCTAATTTCTTGGCCATTAACAAAACCAGCAGCAAAGCAGCAAAGAAATTGTGTTCGCCTGCCTACGCAGAGAGCGCGAGTTGCAGGCTGCACGCTGCACGCTGCTGGCCGGGCCGAAAAAGGAGTCCGAGGAGTGTTTGGCTTTTGGCCAGAAGCTGGGCCGGCCAATCCCATTCCCGAGGGGAATTAGTTCTGACTCTAAAAGGTATTGAAATCACTGATTGCTTTCAGCAGGAGTAAATCAAGCTGACGGGCAACTCTTACTGATTCATTAAAATGGATAATTTATTAGAAAGTCAGATGTAGGATTAGCAGCAAGCCATAAAGTTTTGCGAACCTTGTAGTAATTTGTATTAAATAAAATAATTGTAAAGGCCTGCAGCAGGTACCTGACCTGCAATTTATATATTTTATATAGGAGATATAGAGAAGAAAAGTGCAGCAGGTTGAATCTACAGTTCTTTTTGCTTCTTTCTAGGAAAACTCTTCAGCAAAGTTAGCTGCTGATCGGAGTTCAATATTTCAGACTTTGAAGTTGTATGTTTCCAAGAGAACGAATTTATCTTTATCCTTCTATAATGATCTTGTTCTTAATTCTTATAATATGTTATATGTTTTCAGTTAGCCTTATACAATATTTATTCAATATATTACTGCAGGGTATTCGAGCTATCGACCCCCTGGAGACCAGTTCCTCCGCCTTTTGATTTGGCTTGTTGTTTGACAAAAAAGCTGGAACGGTAAACTGCACTTTTGCACTAACTGTTCTCGGAGGCTCGTTGACAAGCCGGCAACAGGCAGCAGAAAATAGAAAATAGAAAATAGAGAACAGGGAACAGAAAACAGGCATCAGCATCTAGCAACTGGCGACACAGCAGAAATAATTAGCTGCTAATTGCGTTTTATGAGGTGCCCTGACAGTTAAATGATGCGGCACATTGCAGGTCTCTTTGCATTGTGCAATGCCGAAGATTAGGTTGCAAGTGCGGCTAAATTGGCGACTCTCCCGCCCTCCGAACAATGATAATGCGTCCCCCTTATCGCGGTTAGTGGATCGCTGGAAACCCGCTTCGGGGCAGGTTCAGGAACTAACGAGGCAGGAATGCAAAGAGTGCTAATGCAGGCGGAATCCTGCCACTCCGCTGCAAGTGACTGGTGGCAAGTAAGCAAGTGAGCTAGCAGGCTGCAGGTTGCACTTGGCCCGCGGAGGCATGCAGGCAATTTAAATGCAAAAAGTGAAGCTGTCAATAAAAATTACGCGAACGCCGCCGAGCCCGCTCCCCCTTCGCAGCTATTAATTTATTGCCTTGCGTGTCTGTGCGAGTGCGTTAAATGTTTTATTAATTAGTTGCTCCGGCAGGTGGGGGGAATTCCACCAGCCTCTATTTTTCGGCCTGTCAGTCAAGTGTCTACTTTCGGCTAAGGTAATCCCGAAAATCCCTTCAGACCGCACTTGTTTTGATCCGCCTGAGAGCTGCCCGCTTTGTGCTGTGTGGCCCCGGGTGATCCGTGGCGAATGTGGCTTTGATGTGGGCGCAGACTAGTCATGGAGCGGGCCAAAAGTGATTGAAGGCGGCTTAAGAGGCTTGAGAAATGACTGCACAGAACGAAAAACTAACCATTTCAAACTACAAATATATGCAAATATCATTTGAGATCATGCCTGTAGGTGGAGTTCAGCCTCGGCAACGCTGCTCTCTAAGAACTGAAACTATACCAAACCTGCCTTCAAGAGATTAACTTTTAATTGAAATTAATTAACATCCAATACATCATGCTTCAAGACCATTTTTTATTTCTGTGTGGGAAACTTGCCGATCGGGGGGAGCGGGGCAGAGCGGAATTCACGGAGCACAATTAATATGCGACGCAGTTGTGTTGGCCATAAATGCGTATAAACATGGCATAAGCACCGACCGAGGCAATTAGCATGGCCAACATGAGCGGAGACGCTTAATGGCCTTGCTTTATTTTCACATTACCGGGCTGGAGCACAGAGCACAGAGTTGGGCTTGAAACAAAGGCAGAAAACAAGTAACGAAAACAAAATCATATTTTACCGCCGTGCATAAATAAATCACAAGAGTTGTAACGCTGTTGTTGTCGCCGTTGTTGCCTCGCACTTCATCGTGGCGCCGTCTAAGAAACAAAGTTTAAAGCGCCGAAAGAGCCGAGAGCCGGGAGAGCCAGTTGGCCAATTGTCTGGGCCAAGTCATGCAAGTTGCCGCCACTTGGGCTGCACTTTGTTTTTGTAATTAAGTTGCATCTGCAGCCACGCCCCCGAAAAGTTGCAAGTCGCAGGCCAGCGCCCCTAATGGCTTTGTTAATTAAAACCAAAATCAATATGAATGGTCCGCGAGATCGCACGCCTCTGAGGCAATGTTGCAGTTGGGAAAACGGCTATCGAAAGATATTAAAAGAAATATTTACCAAGAGTTTGGATATCTAGGAAATGGATATTTTACATTATATTTCAAAGATAGATCTTTAATAAGCCATAAAAAGAATATAAAATTATTATTAACAAGAGAGAAAGCTTATACAATTAGTGATTCTTTTCTTTAAATCCCTTTAAATACGAACAACATTTTGCCATCCCTAAGAGGAACCTTAACTTGCAACATCTTGCTCCCTGCTCCTCTCATTAATATTAAGTATGAGCGCCGATGCTATGGGATGGATGGCTGTAAAAAGTTATTTCCCGACATCCCAAGTAAATTCCTGGCCATCAGTTTCGTTCATTTCGACTGCCGAACGAGTCGTAAATGTGTCTCCGCCCGATGCCGCCTCCTTGACGCGAAATAGAGACGCGACGCGACGCAGTGGTGGATAGCGGCTAAGCTCTCGAGATTTATGCGGCACTCGATGGCAGTTAAGATTGAATTGAATGCTTAGACACGAGCTGAACACAAGTTAATTGCCAGCGCAGAGGGAATGTGAGCAAACCAGAAGCCATTGGCTCCACCGAGAGCTGCAGAAATTATTGCAGTGCAATTTTTTAATATCTTCATTAAGCGCTCAGGGCAAAGGCAATTAAAAGCCCAGGCGAAACCAGATTCGGATTCTCCAGTTTTGCATAGATCTGAGCTGGGAATGAATGCCACAGCAAAGATGATGATGAAGATGAAGATGGAGCCAAAGACGGGTCTGAATGCGGTGAAAACTCTCATCGATGGCTGCCGTTGGGCTTCTGGGCGAGAATCGAGAGTCGAGAATCGAGAATCGCGTGTGGCTACCGGATTGCAGACGGATCGGATGAAGCCGTGTCAGGGGCACATCAAAACGGCGTCTGTTATTATTATTAATTATGCTTTGATTGCCTTCTTGCTGGAATCGCTGGCAACGCTTGGCATTGCTTGGCATCGCTTGGAATCGCTTGGGATCGCTTGGAACCGCTGGCGGTTCCTGTAAGCAGGCCGTTTGGCAATGCAGCTCCCGAGCGTGGCTCTGCTCTCTAATTTGTGGTTGCCAAAGTTCGTCATCATCATCATCATCATCGTTATCATCATGATGAGCTTGGCCAACAGCTAATTGAGTTGTGGCTCTTTCTCCTGCCTGCGCTCCGTTTCCCAAGAGCCAAGTTTGTTGCCTAAGTCTTTTGTTTGCCCCAAAACCCTGCATACTAAATCAAAGCCCTTAAATGTCCATGGAAATATATGCCAATATTGTTTTTCCACCCATCCAGCCCCCATTCCAGCTCCAGCCCCAGTTCCAGTCTCCATCCTAGGACAGCAGCGATGCCTTTGCAGAATGAAAAGGAGGAAATGTCAGGCGGCCGCGGGAAAACAATCGCCGGCCATATTTCATAAGCTGCGTGCCTGCCATCCGCGGAACACAATAACTTAGTCTTAGGGCCCGATATTTGCATGGCATTATGCAAAATCATGACATGAAAGCGGAGCTCGGAGCTCGCTCCGCGCTGCCTTGCTTTACTTTGCCATATCTGCAGCGAGGCAGCGAGGTATCCAGAGGCGGCCGGAGGCGCACAAAGGCCCCTGGTAAATCACACTTTGGCAGTTGGCAGTTGTCGCTGCTGCACCGTAGAGCCGGCCCAGAGGCATTGCGTCGTATGCGTAACCCGAGAGTGGCCGCGTAAGTGGAGACCGGAGTGTGAGTGATGGGATGCCATGCGTACGAGCCCAGGGACGGAGGCAGTGCAGCGGAGTGCAACGCGGCGCATCGAAACCAGACAGCAGGCACACTGTGGCAAATTGCTTCGTGGGGAGACGGCAATGATACTCAAGAATATGGGAAACCGAACCCTCAAGATTGTCACAGAGACTTTAAGTTCCCTTTACCTTTCTTATTTTTTTGAATCGGAATTAGTTTACATTAACTTAATCTGAATTTATTATTTGTTGTAATATGTATCTAAGTGAACAATCTAGTGGCATCTTGTATATACATACATTTATAATAATTATTTACTTTTCTGTAAACTATTCAAGACCTTCATCATCATATCGTAGTTTTTCAAGCACACAGCATGAGAGATCCATCAACTCATAAATAACAAAACCACACAACGAAAAGTGGCAATCATTTCCTTATAGATTTAGCTTTAAATCAATTTAAAGTCGATTGATTGTATCAATTGAAATCAGATATTTCGTGTGAGGTTGCTATAAAAACAAAGCCGAGGCGATACAGCAAATAACTATGGCTTAAGGAAGTGATATTACGGTCTGCCTTCAGTGAATGTAAGCTTGAAAGGCTTCATATTTCACCAAATTTATATTTCAGAGCTCGCGAGTGACTGTCACCACTGTCTTGGGGCTTCGGTTTCGGCCCAAGTCAGAGGCAGAGTCAGAACAAGTTGCTGCAGCTTGTTGCGTGTGTCTTGGTCGCAGAACACGCAATGGCTGCTGTGTGTTCATTGACTCCTGCCTCGGCATCGCATTGCTAGGCATCGCATCGCATCACATCGCATTGCCGTCAGCCACTGGAACAAGTGGCTGCTGGGACGACTCCTGCTTCTGCTCCCTGCTCCGGCTCCGGCTCCTGCTCCTCCTAAACTCCTGGCCCTGGTAATCAATCATTGCGGCAACAAAACGCATGCATTTAAATTGTCAGCGGCGGCGAATCGCATCTGACAAATGAACCTGCTGGAAAGTTACTCACTCATTTGCCTCCTGCTGGGCCTTGGCTGCTCCTGTGGCCACTTCCGCTGCGGCGCTCGTGTCCAGTTCGTTGAAAGTGAAACTGATATTGTGGGGATCCTTAAACGGCTTCATGCTGCGCGGCAAACTGCGCTGCCGGAGGCTCAGGTTCAGAAACTGTAGATCGCCGGCGGTCAGAGGTTGCAGCGGCACTTGTGGTGGCGGTTGTTCTTCTCCGGGTAATCCCACTGAGCCCGGGGTAATCCGACTCGCCGGAGGCGGTGGCAGGGGCGGCACAGGACGGTGTTGTTTCTGCTTGGGCGGCAGGGCGGGCTTGGGCGCTTCCTCCTGCTCCGCAGGCAGTGCCTCCTCCTGTTCGATGATCTCTAGGACCTGGGCGGTGGCCTCCTGCTCGCCTCCGTAGAACTTGACCATGTTCTCGGTGGCTTCCAGTGGACTGTAGTGCTTGCCCCGTACCACCAGGTCGCCCAGGTGATCGGCATCGATGCCAAAGAGAAAGGGATCGTCCAGGACGGTGACTCGGGCGTTCCTCTGGGTCAGCTCGCTCTCCTGCTCACCTGCAGTGGCGGCAGCAGCAGCCTTGGTCGCCTTCTCACCCCTCACATGGGCGCGCAGGGATCGCAGGAGCTTCTTGCTGCGACGCGGCGATGAGGAGAGCGGGAAGAGCGGCCGACCGCCCCGCGGCTGCCCCGCGGGATCGCCCAGATCGATGCCGTCGTCCGCATCTTCGCCGGCATCTAATTGCCCATTGATAAGATCGCTGTCCAGGCCCATCGCCAGGGCCACGGTGTCGTAGTCGCGATCCCGGGCATTGTCCTGCATTGTGCCGGGCTCCTGATTAGCCCCCGCCAGCCGCTGGGCCGCCGCCTTGCTATAGAGCTGTCGGTAATATTTCTGCTGGTCGCCGTATAAAAAGCAGACGCGCCACCATTGTTTGCATGCCAGCAAATTGGCGGTACGTGGCACCATCGCTGGCTCCATGTTGCCAGTGGCAGTGGCTGTGGCAGTGGCAGTGACTGTGGGCTGGCCTCCAGAAGCATCTGCTCCGGGACCTCCTCCTCCTCCTCCTGCTGCTGCTACTGCTGACAGGCTGCTCATGTTGCTTATTATTATTGTTCTCGACCCGTAATTATTTTTCAGTTCTCGTTGCCCCTCGTGGTTAGCAGTGACATTCTGGTCTTGTAGCTGCTTTTTAGGCCGCTTTTGTTTTTTGGCTTGGAGGTTTCTGTAGTAAATTGAGTTTTTATGCGGAATGTTAATTACTTGCTGCTGGTTTTTGTTGTTGTTGCACTTTTCACCAAAGAATTATTTGCGGTTCTTGGTTTTGTAATATATTCTTCACTATATTTTAATTGGCTTTAGTTAATCTAGCAGATATAGATACAGCTTTAAAAGGTAACTCAACTCAAGACAAAGGATCATCAAAATATATAATTTATATATTTAGGTACTATTAATGTCTTAAGCCTGAATTTTTTAATATTTTCCATGGTTGTTGTGGCCTTTTGTTAGGCACTGAATTCGATACAGATAGAGATACAGATACTGCCCGGGGAAAACTCAACTTTCTCGACTGGAAATTGAAAATACTAGACAAAGGCCAGCGCCGTGTTGATCGATTGCCTATAATTTACTTTCGAACAAGATGGAAATCGCGGCGGCATAAATTTAACACTTTCCCCAAACCGCACACGGAAGCCGCTGAAACCTAATCAAATTTGTGTAGACTCTGGAAATTGGCAGCTTGAACCCTTAATAGTGATTGGATGTAAGCCAAATAGCGAAGCGTACACGCTTACAACGGCTAATGGCCGCGAGCTGGGAGCCGAGATGATGGCCAGCACTTTGGACATCGGGCATCTCTCGACGGCCATCAGGCATCGAGCCGATTAGACACGCCTCTAATAAAGACAGCAGACACGTAGTAAAGACAGGTAGAGCTGGAAGGTGGAAAATGTGGAAAACAGCGCTGCTAAGTGCGAGGCCACTGCATTTTCCGTGGCGGCGATGCCCTTGTCAGATAATAATAACTTCATCCCATAGTATCCCCATCTTCATCTTCATCATCATCAGCATCAGCATCAGCGCAGCATCAGCCGCAGCTGCTTGAGGTTTGAGCTTTGAGTGCTGGCCAAATGCCTCGGCAGCAATTGCAGCTTAGTCTCAGCTTCAGTCGTAGGAACACGTACGATTGAGCCTCTGTGCGTCCTGTGTGTGTTTGCCTACATCTGTGGCTAGTATCCGAGTATCTGGCTATCCGAGCATCTGGGCATCCCGGAGTGCATTAAGCTGCTTTTAGCTTACTGCTCCCCCGACCCACCGCCTTAATGGAGTCCACAAAAAGCGGCTCTTGGCGCGTATTTATGAGATCAATGCCAGCGAAAGGCTGTCAATCAAGAGCGGAGGCAATATTTATCAGATTACCAAGGCTTCGAGATCAAAGATCACATGCAACGAAAGTCGCACGGTGAAAAACGAAGCACTGTCAGTGTGGCAACAACTCACTTATGGGGATATATAGACAAAACCAGATATTTTCTACATTGAATAGATTTCCAAAAGGGAAACTGCCCTATAATTTGCTCAAAAATACTACAGAAATGGACGACCAATTACCGTTTTTTCCCTGTGAAACCAAGAGCAAACATTCCACTCGGGGAAACATTCCAAGCCTATAGCTGCATACGAAGTGGAGCTGCAGCCACATAATTGAATTATAAACAAGAACAATCGCAATCATAACTGGCTTCCGGCTAGCACACAAATGGAGGATGCTCTCCAGCCGCAACAAAGTCAGAGCCGCAGCACGCGATCCCGGCCAGATTTGCAGTTAGACAGCGGGTGTGATTAGAGCCCAATGAGTGGGTAAGTGGCTGCGGGAAACCAGTTTGGCTTCTCCGGATGGGAGAAGCGGCACTGGAGCATGATTCACATGTGCCACAAACAGATCTGCCTCTGCTGCAGTGCGATTAAAACGCGATCACACAATAATCATAAAGCAAAAATGGAGTCCAATGCCCAAACAAAGACTTCCGGCGCTATATGGAGGCTAGAAGACCGCAGATAGCAGCCTCTCTGATCTGAGGTGCCACATGGATGGGCGTGGAGGGGACTGAGGAGCAGGCAGATCGATGCCGCGAGGCACCGTTACTATTTATTGACGGCGGCTGTTCGACATGTGTAAGTGACGCCGTCGCTGCTTGTCGCGTAATTTATCCGATGCCAAATTGCCGGCGTTAATATCTGATAATGCCTGACCCAGTGGCCGTTGCTAGATTGATTGAAACGGACGGCGGACGCTTGACGAGTGGGCCAATGGGGCGTATGCGCAATTTGCGTGATGCTTGATGCTTGATCGGAGCAAATACAGAAGTTTTTGCCATTATTTGCGAGTCTCTGTACAATTTGGTCTCAAGCTGGCGGCTCTGTCATCAATCCCCAGCTGCAATTACCCAGTTGACCAGGATTTGAGCCTCTTTGCATACGGCACACTCGGCTTTATGGTGCCTTTTATTGCCACTCATTTGTCCGGACTTCAAGTTTTCATGGCCGGCGGCGGCAGTGCGAGGCTGCGTGGAAAAATGGCAGACAGGCGCAATTAATTTTATGCTGCTTATGCTGATTTTTCTCCGAGTGTAATTTACAGCAATGCAGGTTAAAAAGTCAATTGCTTTGCCTTGGTTTACTTTCCCGGCCAGCAGTCAGCACAGACCCGTTCACCGCAGCGGCGGAGCACTCAACCTTTTGTGCTGCCCACATTTCCACCAAAAAGCCCCTCATTTCGAGCCTCAAATTGTGTTATCAAGAATCCCATTCAGCGGAGAAGAATCCGACGTATCTGTGGACTTATCACTGCCTACCTAAGTGGTTTAGAAAGCCGCAGACACCTGACAACTCACTCTGGTGGCGGCTGCAACTGTAAACCGTAGAATTTCATAATTTATTATGCAGTCGGATGACGCTGGCAGCTGGCACATTTTCCGATATTAACATACGAAAGAACGAACGCCAGAACGGCAGACAATATAAACAATGAGAAATATGCACTTAATAGCGGCTGCTTTCCGGTTCTGACGAGATGTCTCACTCGCTAATGGATTAACTTGTTTGTCTATTTTACGGCCCGGCTATAATTTAAGCCTCCGAAAGAGCCCAGCTCTGGGCCGGCCCGTAATAATTACACAGTTTAGGCCCGACGGCCAAACTAGTTTTGGGCGAAAGCCCGCGATCTAATGAGCCATTGTCTCGGTCTCATATTTCACCGGGCCCGATAATAATCTCACGCCTAATCGACGGAGCGGGGTGTTAACTGCCTTTGTCTGCCCCCAAATTAATTGCCCCGCGCGCAAATGCCATTTGTCGCCGTTCAGGAATTTCTTCTCGATTTTTTAATTGCGCTTACATAAAACATGATCGCAGCCAAGTCGGTTGCCAATAGGTGCAGATAGAGAAAATGTGGTCTAAAAATGGGGGAGATCTGGATTTTGAATGTGGTATTAAGTGGTTAAACGGAGCCTAGAAATCATATCTAATTGACATATTAAATATTAATACATTGCTTAAGTAAGAAAACCATCAAAGGGTGAGTCTCGCCATTCAAAGAAGAGTTTTTGAGATCCTTTTATTGGTTTTCCTTTATCTATATCTTGACCACTTTAGTAAAAAACCGAGTCTTAAAATGCTCTGCCAACATTTTCCCTTCAAAGTGACTTATATTTTGGTTCCGTGTAGATTTTCAAAGACACAATCTCTGCAGAGAGGCAAAGTGAAAACGAAAATCCAGCCAGTCACGCCTCCCGATCCCCAAGCATTGTGGGCGGCTGCTGGCAGTTGCCGCTCTAATCTGTGCCGCACTCGTGTTAAATGTCAAATGCAATCAAAAAACGTCGTCGTTGGTGGAAACGGCCTCGTCCCGTTCAAGGCGGCTAACGTTGCTCTATTTTCCGGGGAACCCGTTCTTATCGGCCTGGAAGATGGTTGGGAAACTAACGCGAGCTGACAGGATGACAGATCAAATTGGGTTTTGCATACACATATCGACGGAGCCGATGCTTATTTACGACTTCCCGCCGTAAATGCTCACAGCGCGGCCCAATTAATTGACGAACTGAAATTCGCTCGAATATGATGATGAATGGTCGCTGAATAGTTGGTTAATTGTGGCCCCAAATGGACGTGAGACATGTGTAATATGCAAATGGTAAATGCTGGCACAAAAGACTGGGCTTGACATAACGAAGGTTGGGGTTTGTTGACCCCTCGAGGAGGGAGACTTTTGTTATGCTAACTGGTCGAGTCGAGTCGATAGCGGTATCTATTCCAAGCCGAGATTCTTTTAAACGAATATTTGTATCTTAATCTTGCTCTGGCTCTGTTGCTCTAACAATTGTGTTTCGGGCTGCGTGCCGAGGAAACTGGGCAGCAAATTAACACGCCAGTTAGTTAGTCGTTAGTTAGAGGCGTCGATTGGGGTTAAGCAGCCGTGGCAGCCTGGCAGCTGGCCCAAAGTGAAGGAGAAAGTCGCTGCAGCCGAGCCATAATTGAGCCAACTAGTTGCCGCAACTCGGCCATAAACAACAGTTTTATTTCAAACCGCCGCCGGCCGCCAGCCACCAACCAGCAAACAGCAACCATCAAACGCCGCTACATAATTATGAAGAATTTCTTAATAAAGCCCGGAATCGAAGCCAGCCGCAGTGCGAAAATTGATTTGGTCCGCGGCGAATTGCAGGGTTCCAGTATCGCCTGAGCTTTATATTTAAATTGGCATGTCGGGCAATTAGAAATCACAGATAAATTCAAATCCAAATCCCACACGCGGCCCGCCAGTTGGCCAAGTCAAATGTCGCCTGTCAATAAGGTGTTTTCAGCTGCAAAACCCATGTCCGAAGCCCACACACGGCAAGTCAATTGCTAACAAGCCATTGTTGACACATTGCAGGCCATGTAAGTCCATTTCATTACGCTCCTGTGGGTGGCCCTGGATCGGCGGCTATATAGTCACTGCCTTACATACATCTCTGGGACAACTAATTGGATATCTCAAGCGGAGAAAGCCGCAGTTCGCCGAGCTCAGTGCGCGGTAATCAAATTATTTTCGGGCTCTGCAAAGTGTTTCGGTGTTTTTATGGCTAGACAAGTCATGTTTTATGTGCTGGAGCAGGTCGTAAGCCTATTTGGTTATGACTTCATTCCGCCGCACTGCGATGCTGTGGCAGGTTGGTGAAAGTGCGCGGCGAGTGGCGATTAAGCCGAACGCATCTAAATAAATCAGTCAGAGCACTTCGGTTGACGCGTAATGTGCAGGGGCTTAAAAAAGCTGAATTGGTTGGGTTTTCCCCCAGTTCGTTGCCCAAGTCTTTCGTTGACCTCACTGCTGGGATTCGCAATCGGACAAAACTACAAGTTTTGGTAACAAAAATAAAAACAACTAGAGAATAATTGTTGGTTTTATTAGTTTACCAAAAACCTAACAAGGCTAACAAAATTTCTAACTTTTTATAACCAATATAGTTCTGGTTTATATCTATACTCTCCCATGTTTATTTCAGAAGACTTGATACGAACTTAAAGAACAAGATTTTATAGATTCGTAAACAGACTTTAAGGTCCCATCACATAAGAGAAAATTTACATTAAATTCCAAGAGTATTTAATGGAATAAACAATCAATTTATATTCATGTGATTTTAAAAGCCACCAAATTATATATTCCATTACAAGTTACTGCTGCGTATTCCTGATTTCTGGGTCTAATCAGATGGGGTTTTTCTTTCCGTGTGCCTACACACACCTCGGTAACCGATTCTCCCATAAAAATATTGGGTTAGGGCAGCCGAGGCGACGCCTGTGCCGCGCATATCAAGTCCGTCTCGTATTTCATTCGATTTTTAATGCTGCTTTATTGTGTTTTGTGCCTGAATCTGACTGTGGCTCTGTAGCTGTATCTGTATCTGTATCTGGGAATGCGTAAGTCTTGGGTATCCGCGTTGACAAGCCTCAGAAAGCCCGGCTTAAATCGCACCTTTTGGCCACTTGGCTTATTGCATGCTCTTGGCATAATTGAGCGCCCGGCGAGCTATGTCGAACTATGTAATTCACTTGGCCAGCCGGAGGGGCACGGCACCCTTGCGGATTGCCGGTTTCTGGTTTTCTGGCTGCACTTCACTTGTTGTTGCACAATTTTCGGGTGAATTCCCGCCGAATCAGTTAGCAGCTTCGTGCACTTTGCTCCGCGATCTGGTAGGAAAACGGTAAATGACAGATCTGGCGCAAGATAACATGGACCGAATCCGAATCCGAATCCAAATCCGAAACCGAGCACATCGATCGATCGATCGATCCAAGCGAACGGAAGACAGAGAGCGCGCGCGCAACAGGTGCCGACTGATCGCAACAGAAGACGTTAACAGAATGATCGAGCGGCTCGAACACGTTTGCAAGATCGGGCCTTAACAGTGGAGTAACAGCAGTGACAGTGCGATCGAACGGTTCGGTTTGGGTTAGAACAAAACATTTTATCAGTAACATAATTACGAATAATGTTGAGTTGTAATGCCATTAATATTACCAATGATATTAATGTTATATTTTGTTCTTATATAAAGTAAAAAATAGTTTTTTTTTAATAAGATTTAAAAGTAGTTTCTTAGTTTTTTTTTTTATTTTGTATTATTTATGAACCAACACTATAACGAACATGCTCACTATGGGGCGGAAGACTACGTTTTCTGGCCAAAACCCATTTTTTAAATCATTAATATAAATTTTTGTCAAAAGGAATTTATTCAAATAATATAAAATTGAAATGTTACGAAAAAAAATAGTTTTACAGTGAGGCGATCTGTTAAGTTATCCGGTTTTAAGCAGGCTGTTACTGCACTGTTATCGCTTAATTATTCTGCAAGTTTTAAAAGCCGTAAAAATGTAAATATTCTAAATGAAGTGCACATTTTTGGATGCAATCTAATTCTTAGTAGTCTACATTAACTGTAGTAATAGACGGCGGTGGCTTTATATTCTTTTGTAATTTGTAACCCTAAAATATATAGACATTTTTGTTAAATTTTTATATTAAAATTGAGCTACAAAGTTAGTCCAGCTCTCTCCATCTTGGAATTGGCAAATTATTCAATTCTTGTTATATTCTGAAAGTATAAAAGTGCACTTTTGCGCACTTTTTCTGAAATGTAATTTTAAAGAATATATCCTATCCTATGTTGTTCGTTTTAAAGTTGTTGTCACAAAAAGTAATCGTTCGACCCATAGTGCAACGTCCAACATGTTGGATCCAACACGATTGCAACTGGGCTCGCATCCTAAGAGTATGCTAAGCCCTTAGAAACTACATTTACCGACACGAGATACGATGTAAAATTGTCAAAATTTTCTGCTTTTGGGCATAAAAATATATCTTATCATGTATTATCACGTTGATGTTATTGAATATACACAAAAACCTTGCATACTTTTCGGCAATTTCATAGCCAGGTCTCTCGAAAAAAAATTAAGATTGTAAAATAAACGTAGAAACTTATTTAAAGGCTTCATTTAACCAAATTTTTATGAGTTATTTGATTTGTCTTGAGTTCGCTTTTTAAAGATTAAAAGAAAACAAAAACTAATATCTTCGGCAAGTGCAAAAACATAATTTTCTCATATCACTTTTAGATTTACTAACAAGTAAAGAAAGTGAGTAGATTTACTTGAATTTTGTCAAAAACGATTTTTTCTCCCACATGTTGCAATACTAAGAACTTTTTTATTTTTTTACGGGACCTTTTATAATAATATAAGTAATTAAATATAATGATTTCTTATCAAAAATGATATTTTTAAGGTCAAAAATTCTTATATATCGGATTTTATACAGAAGCCGTAGTTCAACTCTGCGTTTCGCAAACTAAATTGGAAGTGAAAATAAGAAATATATTTTAAAGAAACTAAAGAATATTTACTATTCTGAAATAGTTTAACAAAATTCAATGACTTGTTATTTATTTAAAGTTATTTTAAGCGCACAGAAACACAAAATGCTCAATGTAAAAGAATTGACATGAAGACAAAATAACTCTTGAACGATTTACATTTGTACCCCGAATCAGGTCTGCCCCTTACAACATTTCTAGACTTTACATTATTATCACAAATGTATTTTAAGGAAAGTAAGCCACAAGCCCCGCTAAACCCCAATTTCATCTTATTTAACCTAAAATTGAGTTCAAACCAATGTAAAGACGTCGCTCTGCAAGCGTCAAGATAAATGGATGTGTTTCCCAACCCAGCTTCACGCACTTGGCTCACAAAAAGTGGTAATAAAACGCGACAAGCTGAGCGAATGTCAACTTAAAGCATTGACCAGGTGAGGGGTTCAAGGTTAATCTGTGTCGACCATGTTAGTTGGTCACCGTGCGAGTCAGTCCAGGGGATCATTAGGGCTCAATGCGGTCTGTGGGCTAATTAGCAGCGGAAATGCACTCGCGACGTGTGATGTGTGATTTATGGTGGCCAAAGAAAGAGCCGTGTGAAGCTCCCGAGGCGCCGACCCCAAAGACTTACCCACCGATGCACAGATCTGCTCTGGCTTCACTTGGCTTACCTGGAACGAGAAAAAAAAAGACAAAAATATTAGTCAAGGCCTTAAAAGGGTCAAAATGAGTGTGTTCTAGGAGCTAGGGCTGCTCCCGCTGCTGGCGTTGACGCTATCTCGAAATCAATTTGGCTAATTGCAAGCATAATGGCCTCGTTTGCCGCCACATTTCGTCAGACGCCGCCGAATGGGAGCGTGAAAAGAGCAGCCCTCGGAGGGGCAGACAACTGCTTGACACGCCAACTCTGGGCAGGATATGCGGGGCGTTTATTAGTGGAATAAAATAACCCCCAAAGTGTCATCAAATCAATGCAAACTAGCAGGAATCGAAGTCGGCACCGAAACTTTTCCGCCTGCTCTGGCTCTTCCGACGTTTGCGCGCCATTAGGCCGGACGGCGGGGCTGGCTGTCCTGGCAAATGGGCAATTTCGTTGGCCCATAAAGGGCCGTGGTAATGGGAAAAGTTAGCGCCACATCCGGGGCACAGGTGTGTCCCCGGACAGGGAAATAGTTCTCCACACGCTCCCTCCCTTCCCCGGAGCTAATAGATTTCCGAATCAATAGAAGGCCTTCCCAGGGCGAATTTCCCCTGTATTTTCCTTTTCACATCGAATTTGGACAAGGCACTGTGTGAACTTGAAGGCAGCTCCAAGAAGGGACAGACTCAGACATACTGGGTGCTCTCTATGATGGAGACCACGTCCTCGGCCACGTCGCAGAGGTGCGAGTAGGTATGCATATAGAGTGCGTCCCTGTAGGGCTTCCGTGAGCGCATCTTCTTGAGCAGGTACAGGGTCGTATTCTCCAGTCGGAGCTGTCGCATCCAGGGCTTCGGCTCCGGGTCTTCTTCACCATCGTATCCATCCTCCTCCTCCAGGTCCCGTTGTCTGGCGTTATAGCGGATCACCTCCGACCTGAGGGCGCTCAGCTCCAGCGAGGCCATCATGCCTTCCCACTCCTGGATGCCGTTGCCGATGCAGCCCCGCACGTAGATGAACCTGGAGCGGTCCCGCTCCTCGTTACGACCAAACGGAAATGGACGGCTCGTGTCGACCCCTGCCCTCATCGACTCCTGGATCTCGATGAACCTTTCGTAGTGGATCCGCCTCTGATCGGCCGTTGGCTGCCGCAGGATCACCGAGAGGATCGTCGGGAGCCTCAGATCCCAGGCTGGCTCCCGGGGCTTCTTCAGCTCGTGATGGAGCGCCTTCAAGGCCTCCAGATCGTCGAACCTCTCGCAGTGGTAGCCCGGGTTTTCGGCGTTGAACACCTCGCGCTCGTCGAAGACGCGCTCGTAGGGACAAACCACCTCGTGCGGCTGCAGCAGAGGCACCAGCGAGGCTTGGAGCTGGACCAGGTCTTTGGTAAGCCGCTGCTTGGACTTGTCCAGCACCGAGGCCAACTGACGATGCAGCTTGGCAGTGTACTCGGGCGGCGGGACACACTTGCCCGTGAGCTGGAGCACGAGGTGGCTACGTGAGCCCAGGATATGGGGGTAGACGCGCAGCTCCAAGCGCAGCTTGACCAGCGCGCAGCCCCGCGGCCGGAAGAGGGCGCGGCAGACGTACTTCTCGCCGGGGAAGACGACGAACATGGTGCGCGAGATGAGAAAGTAGTCCATCTGCAACATCTGGGTCTTGTTTGCGCGCCGGAAGGGCTCTGCGGCGACCCACTGGAAGGTGAACATTTGGCAGCCCACGTTCTCCATGACCAACACCTCCTTCACCACGTTCTCGTACGGGTGGCACTCGAAGTAGGTGTGCCCCACCTCGGACGAGGCGCATCGGTTGCCTGCGTGGAACAGCACCCCGTTGATCTTAATAGAGGGCCGCCCCACAATGGATGCGTGCAACTCTGGATTCGGATGCGGCAAAGGCGGCACATCCTCGTCCTGATCCATCTCCTCGGATCCTTCTGTGGTGTCGCTTACAGAGACCATAGATTCGGCGGGAACTCGCTCGATCTGCGGAACCGGGGAAGCGCCTTCCAGATAACCGGCGCCCACTACCTCTAGACTGTCGACATCCGGATAGAACTCCAGAACGCGCTTGATGTTGTCGTCCTGCTGCTCTATCCGGGCGTCCAGCACCTTGGACTGGAGCCACTGGGCACGGTTTTCGGGCACCTCCAGGTTCCGGCCCATGATCTCGCCCTTGGTGACGTGCGGCAATCCGCTGACCTCCATTATCCCCTTCCCACGCCGCTCGGCACGCGGCAGAGTCTCCAGGAGGTCGGGCAGACACGTGCACTGCTGCTCGCCGCAGACGGGATCCGCAGGCAGACACTGGCACTCTTGTTCGTCGCGGACAGGATGCCCGGGCAGGACCGCTGGCTGCCTACGGACCATGACCGTGGGATTCATGCGACCGGCCAGGTCAAGGAGCCGCTCCACGGTGCCCCGGTCACGCGACGCCACCGTGGCGGGCAGGTTGATGAGCATCTCATCGGGCCGGCGACCCACCTGGCGGGCGATCTTTGCCTGGACAGCGGCGCGATCCTGCAACGTGTCGTACCAGTGCTTGAGGCGGCGGTCCATGCTCAGCGACTCCTGCAGAGCGTGGTTCACCGAGCACTCCGAGTCAGAGGCATTGCAGGCGCCGCACATCGTCTGGAACATACTATCGACGATGGTGTGCACCACCTTCCTGGCGTCCCCCTGCGTGACCTCCTTCAGGTTGTGGTGCTTCTGGAAGTGCAACCGGGTGGATGACGATTTCAACTGCGATTCCGGGGAAGTGGACAAGGTCCGTTCTTTAATAGGCGAATGTGTACTCATTTTATTTTAGTTTTCCTGTACTTTATAATATATTTTATTGTTAATGAATTTTTTTTGTGTTTCCTCTATGTGGCGACAGCTAAATCTCTGCTGTGCTCTCTATCACCGACACAATATCCTCGGCCGCCTGGCAGAGCAGTCCGTGTAGCAGCATGTAGAGGGAGCCGGGGAAGCACTCGGGTCGGCGGAGGAACTGCACCCTGTCAAGCCACTCCTGCAGGCAACTGGAAAGGATTCCCCGCACGAAGATCAGTTTGGTGCGCCACCGTTCCCTCAGCCGCTCAGGAGTGTCTGCCGCTTGCAAGGGCTGGCCAGGTGCTCCTCGCAGGCTCTCAAGCAGGTGAGTCAGTTCTGAAAATAGACGGATGCGCTCCGGTGCATTCCTGATCGCGCACACCAGGTGGATGAGGGTGTGCACGCTAAAGTTCCAAACGGGAAAGCCATTGAGGGGCTTGACCATTTCGAAGAACTTCTTGAGCGGCTCCATGTCCGCGTGTCTGCGACACTGGAAGCTCCTGTTGCGCTGGCTGAACGCCTCGCGCTCCTCAAGTTCCCGGACATAGGGACAGAGGGGCCATACAAGCTTATCAAGGGGTGGCTTAGGCTGTAGATGCAGCGGCACAGGTGGCCTCTCCAGCGCCAGACGCTCGAGGTATTCTTTGGGAGCCGTGCAGCAACCGTGAATGTTCAGCGTGATGCCGCAGGGGCGACGGAAGAAGATCTGAGGCCGTGGGACCAGCAGCCAGCTCTGCTTCACAACGGCCACGCAGCGCGGCTGGTAGAGCACCGAGACGTCTCGGATGTCGCCCGGGGCAAGGAAGAAGGGATCTGTGTCGAACACAAAGTCCCCCGGCTCGGGCCTGAAGAGGGTGTCGTTGTTGGAGAAGAATTCCGTCCTCAGCCAGATGAAGTGCAGCTCAAAGTTGCCGCAGTTCTCAATGCGGATGACTGTGCGCAGGAGGCGCTGGAAGGGATCGCAGATGAAGTAGGGCTCCACGATGGGCGGAAACTCGGGCACCGTGGGTCGGAAGTACACCCCGTTGATGCGCACGCACAGTCCGCTGGAGCAGTCGCACCTTGTATGCTCCACTTGCGATTCTCGGATCTTCTCATCCTCCTCCAGATGCCCGAGGCTGTGATCCTCCTTGAGCTTCTCACAAGGCGTCTCCCATCCCAGTAACTCAGCGCTCAAGTGACCCCCGTCCTTCTGGAAGCAACTATCCATCAGATTCCTCATGGAACTCTGCTGACTAAGTGTCATCGGCTGAGGATCCCTGCCTACCTGGCGGCGCAGCTTCTGCTGAAGCGCCCGCCGTCGGACGAGCATGTTCTTCCAGTACTCTAGTCGTTGGTCTACACGGCTCCTGCACTTTGGCGGGGGCACGGACCAACAGGAGGGCTCCGTGCAGCTGGACTCCTCGTGGAGACCGCGCTCGGTATGATTTTGGAGAATGTCCCCGACCAGGTAGTTAGCCAGGCCATCTGGGTGGACGCTGCCCTCGGAGGAGTCCGCTCTGAGCAGAAGATTCACCTGACTCTCACACATTGCCAACTTATTTTTTTTCGGACTGTAAGTTGTCTTTTTTCATATATCTATTGTATTTTTTTGTCATTGGGGTGTTTTTTTCAAATGACTGACAAGACTTTGCTTCGGTGAAATATTTGTGATTTAGAAACACACAAAGATCGTATTTCGAAACAACATATTGCATAGCATTTTATTACTACATTTATTGGGGCAAAGATAATGGGTAATGTTTTCATTTTCGAGATAATTGCAAAATTCAAGTGATTCACACGAGCAAAAAAACAGCAAAAGTGCCTTTTTGACCCAATTCAATTTCTACGAAGCCTGAGACAATATTTTATTGCATTTTAATGTATGGTGCAAAAATTTTAAAATCATACTTTTCATGTCGTTTTTTACTATTTAAGTAAATTTCGACTTTGCTTTATTTTACTGTTGTGAAAACCAAAGGCAAAGACAAAGCACAAGCATCATTTTAAAAGGTTTTTATCAAAAGAAAACTGGCCCTTTTTTATAAAATGTTTATCAAAATAATAAAAGATCGTTTTTGTGCAAATTTTTATTCGAATACTTTGAAATTTGTTTTAGAATATAGCTTTCAAATTTAATTGATTAGAAAATTTGTAATATAACTTTGTTGAAAAACGCCATTTTTAAGAAGTTTTACATTTTTGAAGTTTTCTATTTGTAAAAGGAAAATATAATAAAGAGGTCTTAATGGAGAGATAAAATGCAATCTCATAAATTACTTTAAACATCGTTTCCATTACCATATCAAAACTATTATGCATAATTTTAGCATTTTATTTCCAAGTTTGTAATATGTTCCTCTAGAGAACATCAGAAGGATCAATTGTGTACTAAAAACTTGCAAAAAAATTCATGAACTTCTTGTAATTAATCTATACTTTTATTTTGAGGAAATAAATAAAAATCCAAAATAACCATTATTTGTTGACTTTTATATTTTTTTGCTCTAAATCAATGATTAGTATTAATTTATATAATATAACTCAATTCTAATCATTATCGTAATGATAAAAATATAAATCAATGTGTAATCTTTATCACTTCTTTTTTAAATAAAAATTATAATGATCTAGATGAAGTTTTTTATCTTGGCCTTGGAACGGAATTGTAAATTTTATTTTACACACACAACAAAATAAAGTAAAGTTTGCCAAAATTCCCATAGCCTTGCATCGATAAATCTTTCTAAATTTGGGACAGGATTTCTTCTTGAGCAGTATTGTTCCACCTTACAGCAGGGAACCCGTAATAAGAAACGTACTGAAGGTGACGTTCAGATTTTTCCTTCTTAAGCTAGCTCCACCTCCGTGCTCTCGATGACGGACACTATGTCCTCTGCCATGTTGCACAGATGCGAGTAGGTCTGGATGTAGAGGGAGTCCCGGAAGTACTTGGAGCGATACAGTTTTCGCATGACTGCCGCCCGAATCTTGTCGTCGTCCAGCTCTTCTTCCTCGAGGATCTCCATAAGTTTCTCCTCGTCGATGGGTTCGATGGGACGGGGCTGCCGGGGGTCGCGGCGCCTTCCCTCCTCGTCGTCCTCCTCATCATCATAATCGGGTACCGCCAGCAGGCTCTGGTAGAAGCGCTGCAGCTCCGGCTTAAAAAACGAGTCCTCCACACTGCACATGAGAGCCTCCCATTCGGCGATTCCGTTGCAGATCACGCCCCGCACGTAGATGAACCGAGAGCGTTGCTTCTGCCCCTCCCGGCCCTCTGAGGAGTCGAGGGAGGAGCCTGCGAGCATCAGCGGGGCTAGCAGGTCAGTGAACTCGGCGAAGAGCTGCTCTCGCTCGTGCAGGTCCTCCACGCGCAGGATGTAGCTCCTGATGGTGGATAGACGCATATCCCAAGGGCACTCGCGCGGCTTCTTCAGCCGCTTGTGCAGAGCCCGCAGCACCTCGAGGTCGTCGAAGCGGGCACAGTAGTAGCCCGGGTTGAGGGCGTTGAAGGACTCCCGGTCGTCCAGAACGCGAGGGTACGGGCAGCAGCTGGGCGGCGGCACCACCAGGGGAGCGAGGGCGCCAAGGTGTTTGGTCAGACTGCCCATGGCCACCGCGTCCGACTTGCAGATGCAGGCGCACTGACACTCCAGCAGCTTGGCCATGTAGTCCGCCGGTGGAGTGCAGCGTCCGTGGAGGCGCACCAGCAGCGATCCGCCACAGAAGATGCGCGGCTCCACCTGAAGCAGCCAAAGCTCCACGGCCATGGCCACCTTCCGGGGCTGGAAGAGGACCACCACGCTGCGGCTCTCGCCGTGGAGCAGCCGGAAGCAGTCCAGGTCGAAGAAGAACTCGTTGTCGCGGGCCAGCAGCAGGGATGCCCGGTTGTAGAAGTACGTGCTCTGCTTCCAGCTGAAGGAGAGCGGCTGCAGGCCGATGTTTGTGAGTTCCAGCACCCGCCTCATGCGACGCCGAAAGGGATCGCAGGAGAACCGGGTCACGATCTCGTAGCATTCGCTGACCCCGCCTCCGGACTCCCCCGGCACATAGTCCACCCCGTTCACGCGCAGACCCAGCTCAGGAATAGGTACCGGAGGCTCGCCCTCCGTCAACTGATCCTCAGTGCCCCCCACAGACTCGGAGACGAATTCCTCGGAGCAGAACGGACTGTAGCTGTTGGTCACCGTGTGCAGGGAGTCCACCTGCAGCAGGTCCGTCGGAGCGAGTGTCGGTTTCTGCTTGCCCACGCCCGTGCCCGTCACCTGCAGGGCGGTTATGTCCGGAAAGAACTCCACCACATTCTCGATGGCGCCGAAGCGCTGCTCAAGCCGCTCGTCCAGGAACTCGGATTGCAGCCAACTAGTCGGAGGCTTCTGCTCCAGAGCCTCCTTGCCCAGCAGCTCCCGCTGGCTCACCTCCGGCAGCCCGATTATCTCCACCGACTTGTAGCCCACCCTTTCGGCTTGAGGAGCCGTTACCTCCGGGCCGTAAACGATCTGGCAAGTGCACGGATTCTGCCGGTCAGGCAGCTTGACCACCGGCGCCACCGCCGCATCCTGCAGCCGGTCGTAGTCCATGCGGCCCGCGTAGTCCAGCACCCGCTTCACCGTCTGCTCGTCGCGGTTGTCCAGTGTGGAGCGGCGGTTAAAGAGCACCTCGCTGGCCAGCTTGCCCGTCTCCCGCTGCACGCGCTCCTGCATCTTCCTGCGCTGGTTCAGCACTTCCTTCCAATACCGCAGCCGCTTGTCCACATGCGCCTCCTCTGGCTGCCGCGGCCAGGCCATCTCGGCCACGTGGCAAGAGGAGGAGGTCTCGGGAAAGTCGCCACGCTTCTCCATGAAGATGTCCTTCAGGATGTCCTCCACCACACGGGCCGTGTACCTGGCCTCTGGAGTGTTCGTCGGCTGCGACACCGGCATAGACTGCTTGGTCTCCGAGGAGGAGAACCAGTTGCTGACCTTGGACAAACGCCTGGAAGCGCTTGTTGTTTTTTCGCTCAGTTGGGGCTGCTTGGCGGAACCCACCAAGTCCACGATCTCCTCCGCGGCCTCGTCCGCATTATCCTCCGCCTGGTGTCTCATTCCGTTGGATTTCATGGAGTTCGGTATAGAGATATGTTAGTTTTAAATGTGATACAAAAATAATATGTACATAAGACATTCACGGAGGTGTTGCTTCGTTTTCAAATTCAGTTTCAGAAAGAGACGTTCAACTCAGCTTAGAATATTCAGAATCCTTAAATATAAATCACGACGGAAAGATAAATCATGAGACCTAAAGATAAGTTCTTAAGCTCTTGGTCCTAAGTCTATTCTCTATACAAATCGGAATAACCCTTCCACTTGTTAGAGAATTATCTATTTTTAATTGCAGCTTCAAGTAAGGAAATATATGTATGAACATGAGAGGTTCGAGCTCCGCTCGGTATTTACAATTGGAAAAGTCTGAAAAACATTCGAAATTGTTGCCCACAGCCGGCACTTGGATCAGAGGTGACTTGTGCTCTCGATCACGGACACGATGTCCTCGGCGGCGTCGCAGAGCAGGTTGTAAGTCTGCATGTAGAGGGCATCCTTCAAGTACTTGCTGCGCCTCACCTTCCTCGAGATATCTTCTATGGTCAGCGGCTCCTCTGGCTGCTCTAAGAGATCTGAGACCTGTGACTGCAATGTTGCCCTTGGCGTCTTCTTCCTTTCCTGTTCCTGCTCCTCCTGCTCCAGACCTCCTTGGCGGAGCAGCTCCAGCTTGACAAACTGTTCGTCCAGGCCCAGGGCCAACTTCTCCCACTCGTCAATGGCACTGCTGATGGTGCCGCGCACGTAGATGAAGCAGGACCGGTCCCGCTCCGGGTTGTGCTCCAGCCGGATGAGGGCCTCGCTCCTGTTGAACTTTATCGGCTGGAGCAGCTCCACCAGCTGGTTGTGTAGCTTTTCCCGCTGGAGGCGGGTCTCCTGCCGGCTGATGGAGCGGCGCAGACTGTCGATGCTCAGGTCCCAGGGCCGGTCACGCGGTTTCTTGGACAGCGCATAGAGTTCCTTGAGAGCCTCCAGATCAGCGTACCGATCGCAGCGGTAGGAGGGGTTCAGGGCGGTGAACAGTTCGCGCTCGTCGAGGATCCTCTGGTAGGGACACAGAAGCGGCGGGTTCTCGATAATGGGCGCCAGGCTGGCCTGCATATCGAGGATGCTGTGGGCCTGCAGTTTCTGCTGCTTCTCGATCGGCGCTTGCCGGTGGAGGTCCAGTCGCCGCTGGTAGGCCTCTGGCGTGGTGCACTCGCCCTGGATGACCACCAGGAGGCGTCGGGTGCCGCACACTGGCGCTTTGACGAGGCACAGACTCCAGCGCTGCGTGGTCAGGCCCACTAGCTGCGGATGAAACATAGCTCGGATCTGTCGTCGTTCCTGTGGCTCCAAGATGAACTCGCAGCGGTCGAAGACCAGCTCGCCCTCCATGGGCTGGTGGTCGGTCCGGAAGCGGTTCTTGTTCGCCCAGTAGACGTGCACAAGTCTGTGACTAAGATTCTGTCGGTTTTTGGGGAAGAGGTCATATGAGTACCGGGGATAAGACCCGAAGGAATCCCCATTTTTACCTGGATGTCCACCAGTGTCTTGACCACACGCTGGTGAGGATCGCACTTGAGCCTCAGGGTAATGGCCTTCTTTTTCGGCCCTTTCATAACGCGGTAGTCGTAGAAACATCCGTTTATCATCACCCCATCCACATTCTGGGCCTCCTCCAAGTCGGTGACCTCCACAGGTGATTTGAGAATTAGCTTGGTTACTTCCGTCGCGGCCAGACCGTCCTCTTCCTCCCCCTCGAGCAGCAGGTCAGCCTCCAAGTCCGAGTCATCCTCATCTTCCGGTAGAGAATCCTCGGAGATGACCGACATATGGTCCACGCCGACCATGCTTATCGGATCCGTATGGATCACCTGCGTGACCACTTCGCCGGGGACGACCTGCAGCTGTTCCAATTCGGGCGCGAACTCGAGCACTCTTTGTATGGATTGCTTCTTGGACTGGATTCGCTGGCCCAGGATCTCGGAGCGCTGAAACTGGCTTTCGGCGTTTGTGGCGGCAACACTTTGCTCCTCCTGGGTGACCTGCGGCAGGCCGACGATCTCCACAGGCTGGATTTGTGGCCTGGCGGCATACACTTCACGAATCTCGCGGCAGATCTGGGTATCGCGGCGCGGCTTCAGGGAGTCCAGCACGGAGTCATCGTGAACCTGCGCCAGCGGGCGCGATCGGTCAGCGGTGTCGAGGACGCGCAGGATCATCCGCTTGCTGGCCTCGTCGATGGTCGTCGGGCGGTTGAACAGCACGTCCTCGGGCCGCTTCCCGGTCTCCCGCTCGATTCGCTGCTGCAGTCTGCGGCGCTGCTGCAACGTGCGGTTCCAGGCCCGGAGTCGCGGGTCCATGACCAGGTCCTCGGCAACCCTTCCTCGCGAACAGTCCTCTTGGGCATCCGGATCCATAGAGCTCATCGATTTTATCTGGAAGGCCTCCCTGCAAAGCACCTGCTCCAGGATGTGCTTCACGGTCTCCTTTCCCACCCCCACCGTGCCCTCATCAATGTTTTCCAGGAAGTTCTCACTAATGGTGGAACCCGGCGACGGCCCCCGAGACTTCCGCGTCGTCTTAGCCGTAGCATCCGAGGAACGTAGGGCCGTCATCTTTAATGAATTGTTCAGTTGAGGAGCCCACGGGTACAGTATTTCAGTGATATGAACGTGTTAGGCTGACGTGTGTGACTGCATGGCATGCTTTGTCCGCACTTTGCCTCCTTTAAACATAATATTTAAGCTAAAAGATATCAGTAATTGACCCTATTTCGGCATGAGTTTGCCTTGCAGGCCCAAGGAGGCTTGAGAGGAATTCCATCGGCTGGCCAAGGCCAGGTAAATTGCAATTTATGGGACTAGCTGCTGTGCTAATTTGCTAACAATACCCACCGAACAGCGCCAAACTGCGCCCAACAGCAAGGAAACTTGGTCGTGTGACAAGTCATCGTAATTTGGAGGCTCACTCCCTTGCCAATGCTCCTAGCCCGGCCAAGACTCAATGACATTGACGTGCCGCCTTCACACAATTCACAGAGAAAAGTTGCTGTTGTTGATGTCGATGTTGCCATTGTGACTGGCACCGCGTGGCCAAAGAGAAAGGAATCGCCGGGGCTGTCGTATGTCAACTTACCTGAAACGGAGAGGAGAGGGAAAATATTAAATTGATTTATACACGAGTCATGTGCAAAATTAACAAGAAAGCGACTGCGAACTATTCCTTATTTATGGACGGTTCAAAGGCTCATTAATTATGTCATCTGCGGTTTGGCAAGAGGTCGGATCGAGGAGTTGCTTTCATGTGGCCAAGGGATGGGTTGGGTGGAACACCCAAAGACTTTAAGGGAGGAAGTAAAACGAGGTTTGAATCCCAGAAACAAAGTTTTCACCCAACAAAAGGGCGAAACAAAGCCATATCAATTACCCTGGCAACCGACCGAGCCGAGGTATAAAGTAATTTGGCCCAAACCGCTGCGGGACGGAACGGGTCCTGGCCAAGAACAAAGGTTAACTAACCGCAGGAAGGGAAGCCGAGTAGGGAGCGATAGTTGGACTGGGACTGAAACTGGCAAGGGGAAAGGAAAAAGGAAAAGGGCTTGGAGTGGGATGTGCGGAAATGCACTGCATTGTTGGCTGCTTCAATACTCATCATTATTACGGCGGCTGGAAGCCCTGGAGTGCATGTGCTCCTTCTACGTGACGGCGAAATGCAATCAACATATTGTAATTCAGAAATGCATATTGAGAACGTGCAAAAGATACACCACAATGCCATGGTGCAATGGGAGACGAGACTCTTGCTGCCGCTGCTGCTGCTGCTGCTGCTGCTCTTAACGGTCCGGCGGAGGAAAACAAAACGAAGCCAGCCCGGGAGACATTGTTGCCACCGCAGCAAGTGCAGCCAGCAAAAAATCCGGCAGCGTTTGCATTTTGATTTCCCATTTCGCATGCACTCAAGCAACGCATTTATTATTTACCAGCCAGCAACAGGCGACTGCGACTCAATACAGCAGACTCATGCTGCAGTTGTCAACGGCTGCCACGGAGAACCTGCATCCCAATCCCAATCCCAATCCCGGTCCCCCTCTCCTTCCAGCCGCATGTTGCATACCACTTGGTGTTGACAGTGAGACAACAGCAGCAGCGACTCCAGACGCAGACGCCAACTGCTGGCGCTCGTTGAGTGAAGTCAGATAGACGGACGGACCGACTGACGGACGGATAGTGGGACAAATAAACCCGTACAGTCTGTTTGTGCACTATCAATGCAAAAATGCTGATGGATGGCGATGTGGAGTCGGTGGTGTGAGCAGGCCTTGTAGCATCCATGTAAAGACATGATATATTACATACATCATGTTGGACGAACCGAATTATCCACTAAATTCCTGTGTTTTTCTTTTAGATCCTAAAGTAATATCACTAAAATAGAGTTGCAGTGCAGTCTGAAGTTAAACAATTAGGTTCTTCTTTACTTAAAAAGTCAAGTAATATATCCGATAATAGGTTGAGATGGTTTTCTTTCCAAGTACAACCCATAGTTAGAAAAATACCAAACTGTTAAAGACTTGTATTCCATAAATAGGTGCTACATTTCATCATTGATTAAGTTCTTTTTTATTCAAAATGTCAAGTAATATATTCGATAATAGGTTGAGATGGTTTTCTTTCCAAGTACAACCCATAGTTAGAAAAATACCAAACTGTTAAAGACTTTTATTCTATAAATAGGTGCTACATTTCATCATTGATTAAGTTTTATTAGAAATGCCCTTACTTTGAGTATAGTAAACGAATTTCTAAAATTAATTTTTGTGTGTCAAAAATACTGGTTTTCATTTTTAATAAATATAATGAACTGCATCATTCATATAAATATTATTCATTATTTAGAAAATAACCATATATTATAATCCAATATGTAAATATAAAAAATAATGTTAGGTTTTTCGAAAGTATGACAGTGATTTAATTTACCTTGATAAATATTTATCAATTCGAAGAAAATAAATGTTTGTAAGTATGAAATATATCTTTAGATTAACATTTATCTACATACATAAACATACATCTATTTAAATACAATCAAAATAGTTTCCAAATAGATGACATTTAAGCCTGCAATAATTCCTGCTATAAATATTTACAATAGTATATACGAATAATTCAAAAATAGCTCCAAGAACTTTTATAACTCTGCAGTCCTAAAAAAACTTGAAACTAAACGTTTGGGTTTGCCAGCGATCTAAGATAGTTACATACATGGATTTAACTCGTTAAATAATATTTTTCAAATTGGCAAAGACTGAAGCGATACGTCTACACGTTACCTAGAAAATGAACCTTGCTTTTCATAACTCTGAAAATGATTAAATTGAATGTAGATCCCTCCACATACAAGATCAAATCAAAACTAAATTGACAACACAATGTCAAAGCTAACGAAATTGGACCTCTGATGAATGTCGTCGCAGAAAAGCAAACATCAAACCGATACACCATCTGGCGACTGTGCACAACAAGGGTATTGCATACACTAAAACCGTATTTATTGGCTTTCGGTTAGTTGCTGCTCGACATGCAAATGCCGTTCGCCGCACTTGATGACGCCCATAATAATCAAATTTTTATTGAATGAATTGCAAGCTGTTAAGACGCGAAAATTATTGGTCAGTCGCCGAGGCCAAATCCATTGAGTTTTCCAGCGGCCGGACCCGGGACCCGCCCGGCCAGTTCGAGTACGGGTCCGAGGCCCGCATCGCATGTGTGGCCATAAAAGTGCGTTACAAATAACTGCACTTTTATTGAACGGCGGCGGTGCGGCAAGTGCCGATGCCTTGGACCGTTAGAGCGGCCTGGGATCGCTGCCTGCAATCGAATCGAGCCCGAAAGCTACACGGCGAAAAAATGGGGATCTGTTTTCAGTGGAAAATCGTAATTAATTACACAATAGGAAGTTGGTCTTAAATGAAGTACTTCCTATCCTGTCAAATATATCCTATATCTTGCCTCTTTTCAATGCAATGAAGAAAAAGACTGAAACGAACATCGTTCAACGAAGTAGCCAGATATGAGAAAATAACAATACGTGAAATATCATATATCGAATAGCTATGACCTAAAAATATAGTTTTTTAATTTTAAACAGTAATGAAAGTATAGGGGAAAGATTCAAGCCGAAAAGTAACTTATCCTTATATTTTTAATAATTACGATAAGTAACTGTTAACTGTCTTTATATTAGCCTTTTGTTGAGGACCTTGTGAAACAGTTCCTTAATCCAGAAATCATTGAAAACTGAAGTGTATGCAAATATGTCAAATTATTCTATTATTTTCTGTCTAAAAATTTGTCGATAATTTCTATGTTAGCCTTGAGATGTGGTTTCATCACATACATATATTAATCTACAAAAGAAGAAAAAATTATATATAAAGCTTCATTCAGATAGTTCTTACATTGAGAATCTAGTTAAGGTAGAAAACTGACAGACGGACAAAGCTAGATCGACACGGCTGCTGATGCTGATCACGAAAATACGAAAATTACACCATCATAGTAATCAAAACCTAGAGAAATTTGACAACCCTTACAAATACCAATAGTACTAAAATTTTAACATGTTCTCTCAGTGTATGCCCAAGCTCAAGCTCCGCTTCGCTCCGCTTCTACGACTTCGATTCGAGTTGATTCGAGTTAATTGCTGTGCAATTTGTGAGCAGCAAAATGGAATGCGCTGTCAAATCAAACCCGAAGCACTTAATTAAAACTTATTGAAGGCAATCGCCAAATGTGGCGGCAGCAATGGCACTCTTAATTGCATAAGCATGTTGCAGTGTCGCAGTGCTGCAGTGCATCATGTTGCAACTAGCTGATGTTTACCTGACTTCGGCGGACTTGATGACGGCCTTGGGCGGCGCATCCCAATAGTTGGGGGCCGGCGGCACCCACTGGCGCAGCACCTGGTAGTTGCCCTCCAGCAGCGCCATGCCCTCGATGACCTCCTCGTCCGAGTCGCCATCGTTGGGCGGTCCGTCGCCTATCGCCCGACTATCGCTATCGGCGTGCAGGTTATCGAACGCGTCGCTCATTGTTTCTTTTGGATTTGGATTTTGGCGCCGCTTTCACTGCCACAACTCCGCTAGGAGAGTCTCGGATTTTGGGGGCAAACAACAAAGATGCGCAATGCCATTTGCGCTGACTCACAGATACACGAGCACACAGATACACTAGCACCAACACACAAAGAACTATTTCCCCGAAGACGCAGCAAACAATAACAAAGGCAGCCGGCACTGAGTGCGAGTTCGAGCTGAGATTTCGGTTCGCTGCGGTCAACTTCTTGGGAATTTCTTGGGAATTTCATCACCCGACGCCTTGGAATTAATTGTATTTATAGTATTAATTCGCATTATCGCGCGCGTTATCGCTGGAAACTGGGAATTCGCGGAATAGCCGGACGGAGCGCGTGGCCTCCGCTCGCGTTGCACTCACGGATGGTTCTTGCCTCGCGTTGCGTTTGTTTTGGCACGGCGGGATTGACAAGCACGGCGAAAACACAACACTCTCCTGCACACACACACAGGCGCACAGGCACACATCGCACGTAGCACAAAGGAGCACCAATACTAACCCCCGGACACACACACTCGTGCAGCGGAGGGTTAATATCTGGCGCTCGCCTTTGCATCCCTTGTCGCTGCAAGAGAACTCGCCCCGTTAGCGCCTCGCGTCCTTGAGTCCTGCGACTTGGCTTCAGTTTCAGTTTCAGTTTTGGTTTGCTTTCGCTCCTGCCCCTACCCCTGCTCCTGCTCCTGCTGGTCCTTCCTCTTTTTAGCGAGTGTGTAAAATAAGGGTTTGAATGTAATGTTTTTATGTCTGATTTCGTTTTCGTAGATTGTGGTGGCGCAGTGTTCGATGCACGCATATTGTTGAAATTATGTAGCCAAAGAGCGGCCCGAAAGGGGGGTTGTGCAGAGGGGAGTGGGTGAGTGGACTCACCTTTCGAGAGCTAGGAACAGTGGCTTGAGAGCTCTTAGATTTGATACTTTTGCAAGGATTTAGCAGGAAGACCTAGCAGGTCTACAAATATGTATGCCTTCTGCCCATATTTAGCATTTTTCGAAGTAAATAAGACAGTGTAAAAAGTGGGATCTCTAGATCTGCAATCTGGAGACTCTAAGTTCGAATCTTACTAGTTCAACATAATTACAGAAAAATGTATTTAAAAGAACCTATATCTATAGTCGATTTATTATATTCTTTAAGTTATTACTAATTTTATATCAATTTTATTTATTTCTTTCAAAATATATATAACATATAAAATGAAATGTTTTACTTCAACATTCTTTTATATTTGGTAACTGACTTTAACCAGAACATAAGTATTCGCTTTAGATTACTTTTTTGTAGCATTCAAACTGAATCACTTTCAACCCACTGTGCTCAGAGGAAACCTATAACCATAAAAGTCTGGCAGGCACGATCCCCGTGACCTCTCACACACACACTGGCACACAAACCTTTTACCGCTCACACTCACCAGCACAGCTACGTACAAGCAAGGGAAGTCCAAAGCGCGGCGAACAAACCCCAAAAACGCCGGAAAAGCGAACAAAGGACGGAAGGAAGCGAGCGCTCGAACGTATGCTCGGATTTCGTTACAAATTTAGTAAAATTCGCCGAGAGAAATAGAGTTTCGCTCTCTCTGGGGCAGAGAATCCTCTCTGAGCTCTCGTGATTGCCAGGTTTTTTAATTCACTCACTCAATTTGAATGTCGTTTGGCTGCCGGCTGTTGTCTCTGCGGAGAATTCACCCCTAAGCGTCTTCACGGTAATTTGAACACGTGCCGAGCAGCTGAGCGCCATTGGGTGGTAGCTGGGTGGTTCCCGGTCACCCAAAAAGGCGGAAAACCACCCCCTGGCCGGCCAGACACTCCGGCGATCGTTAAATTTTATGATTTCATATGCTGCCCATGCACCGAACAGGACGGACTCCTCGAAGAAGAGCTTTCGCTGGCAATTAACCATCCGACGGAACAAAGAGTCAGCCGGAGGCAACTGTACGGCCTTATAACCCGTTCCCCAATACTCACCTCACTCGCCGACTGCAGGCCAAAACAATCAACTTGGCAACACTTACGAGGCCCCAGGGAATAGAATGCATAAAGACAACACTGAACCAAAAGGTATTGTGTTTCAATGCCCATCTCATAGGAGTGCATGGGAAATTAGGTATAAATTCACTCATAACTTGAATCTAAGCAAGCTTCTTTGTTTCTATAAGGGTTCAATTAATTCAAGATCTGATCAGCTGAAGAGAGATTTATGGTTGAATCGAAATAGCTCTGAATATAACCTTTGCTGTACTTGTCGTCTGACCAAGAATGTGTCAGTAATCTTGGTTAAAGTTGGGTTCCGATTAAATCCAGTCAAATAGACATCCAGTTAACTAAAAGCTCTATTAAATATAAACATATTTTTCATTCTTAACATATTTCCATCGTAAACAAGTAAGGTTTGTTTATGAATATAAAGGAAGTACAGGAAACTCTCATTAACTTGCAAATTCAATTTTTAAATTTTTTAAGACCTATTTCTCCCTACTTTCTTTGAAAAGTAATGCCTTTCTACTTAATCTTAAAGCATCTAGGGTTTTTCAGCGCTTTTCTCTGTGTGCAAACACGGGAAAAGTGAAAGCTCTGCCGGGTTACGCCACGGTATTTAATGTGCAAATACCTCATACTCCGCGGTACCCAACACTCAGCACCCACTGACCCACCATGCCACCATGCCACCATGCTGCCAGCGCAAACAACAACAAATTGCGTCGTTTGCCAAATCAACCCTGCAGACAGGACAACAAACATGCATATCTGAATCGGTGGGTGGCTCGTTGACGGTGACGGTGGTGGTGGAGCAATAACAACCGACACTTCAACAGCCGCACGCAATTTCCGTTTTGGATACTCTCCTGGTACAGGATTAAAGCGAGCCCTTCTTCGGGGTTTTAATTAAAATGCATCTGCCGGATTCCGGACGAGATGAGAGATCTGGCTGTCATTAGCAACATGTTGCTGGGAGCAGCCACCAAGCCACCAGAGCAACCGGAGCAACCAGAGCAACATCACAGCCAATGACATTTGTGTAATTTAATTTTATTCATTGCATAACTCACATAGTTAGCAACTCGAATGGCCTAGGCCCAAGGAAAAGGGCTGACACAGCCCCAGGAGAGACACACACTGGCACACACGCACACTTGAGCAATCAAACACTCTGGTGCACTAAAAGAAAAGAATCGAAATTGAAAAGGTACTTTAAAATCGATTGAAAATTCATTTAAATTTTAAACAAAACTGGACTAAACTTGATTATATTTTGTTCACTAAAATAATAATTAAAGTAAATTTAACGAACAATATTTAAATACAAAGATCAAAAAGGTAAAACCAATAATATTTGTATGATTATAAACCAAGCTTTATTTCATAAAGATCAAACTTAGATCATTTTATATAAACTTCTTAGCTTGTCACAGATTTATGATTTCCCTCAGTGCACACCCACACTCCGCTCCACTTCAGTTATGAGAGTCGGCATAAAAATAATTACATAAACTTTATGCCCTTGCCGTCTGGCCGTTCTTGTACGGGTCTTTCCACCCTCGATAATGTCGCAATACGCCCACGCCGGCCCGATCCCTTCCCGTTGCGCCACTGCAGACCGACCGCACAGTTTTCAAAACAGCAAAACCAAGAGCGGTGTAAACACTCTGCCCGCCGGCATTCTGCCTAGCTAGACCCACTAGACACACACCGCTGGATGGTTCAGCTTTAACATGATTTGTTGGATTTGGCGAAAGAGATTTCCTAATTCCATTTGCCGGGTCTACGTCGAAGCCTTTTTGGGGGTGGCTTACTCCAAAATTCGAATGGGTCTTAAAATGTGATGGATCGGTGGAGTAGAAATTGATCTGAGATGCTGGGAGATGGAATTAAATACTAAATTAAGAAAATAAAATAAATTCTTCAATAAGATTAATTTAAAAGAATTTTTAACTTGTTAATAAAGTACATATTCTTCTTATATAAATAAATTGAAAAGAGAAAAGCTGTAGTAATTATTTTTAAGAAACAATTTTTATATTCAAGCTTAAACTTAAATGATTGAAATATATGAAGATTATTTAAGGTTACTGACGGGGTTTCGAAACAGATTTAAAAACAACCCAAAGTTGCACTTGTCTTCTGAAAAGAAACCTAATTTGCATTCGATCTTATATAGTCTCGATTAAAATACCAGATACTACTTGATAAATTTAAGGTAAATTTAAAAGAGCTTCATTTTTGTGAATAATAAACTAATAAAGAACACAACTACATTACCTCTTCTGTAGTTTTTCAACTCCTTTACCTTTACCTTGCCTTCCATTTGCGTTTTTACCAAGTGACAACCTGAAACTAGTTGGTGTTTCCCATCATTATCAAACAAGATAGGCCTGCGGAGCCCGCTCAATTACAATTTGGACTTGTACTTGAAGTTGCCTTGCGATCCCCGCCGCCAGAGTATTTCATTAGGGGACCCCGTCTGATATTTCTTAACACTTCATTACGGGAGCGCTATTAGTTGTCGCTGTGACTTTGATATGGCATTGTTGTGTCTTCCTCGCATTAGGCCTTGTCGCCGGCTGTGGGAACGCGCCGAGTTGATGGGCCCGCACAGAGGCGGTCATAAAGCTGGAGAGAGAGCTCGGCACTTGGCCGTAACTACTCCACTTTTTGGTCACCCAAATGTGGCAGCGTGAGCCGATCTCTGGGTCGTTACACCCGTGGCCACAGAAGAGCGAATCCGCCTGATGAGCATGTATGCAAATGTGGAGCATATTGCTGGCAACTTCCTAGGCTACCCGTGCCCATGCTTTTTGTTGTTTATTTAAAGACTCTGCACGCCTCGTTGGACGGAGCCACATGTTGACGAAATCCATGGCCAGGGAACCACATCAAAGCACGAGTAGCTGGAACGCCGCGGACGGAGGCGAGCATTTCGAAATGGGAAGCCCAAAGTACTGTGCACGAATTCCAGTTAAATGTTCTCTTCTTCCCGGGGCGGTGTACCATAAATGTACGAGTTTATATACA